>QFDX01002563.1:0-16590 GCA_003315875.1 Lactifluus piperatus | reverse complement strand
CGATCCTCGGTCGTCCGTCGCATGGCCAAGGCGAGAGCATTGCCCTCGGATCATGATGTGTGACATAATGGGTTGCCCTCCACCCAAGCCCCGACCGATTCAACACTTTGATTCAACTTCACATTCAACTTCACATTTCTTACGTATCAATTTTCTTTTTCTTTTCTAGCACGCGCCTTTTTGTGCCTCGCTCGACGAAATCTTACGACCTGTTACGACCTTTTACGACCTATAACGACCCCAAATGCAAGCTCTCGATTTGATTATTGCTTTCCTGCGACACCATTGCTCTCTTCATCCTTACTTTACTTGTGTATATTGTCCAGGCTTTCCGATGCTAACTAAAATGGGTGAGGCAGGGTATACAGGTGATTGAGTTCATTTCCGCAGATCGTATTACCCATTGTTTTTACTCTGACCATACTCGACGAAATGCCCGTTTACATGTTCACAGACCATCCATCACCCTAGCTTTGTTTATTTGCTGTCTATAGTTGCACGAGGGAATAACGACAAATATTCACCTTGCATGATGTAGTCTTTGAGACTTGGAGGATCGTCCAACGGTCAGGCCAGTGAGTTCATGTCACCCATACTATGGCAGGACTTGCCCGTTCCCCTAAAGTCCGAAATGCATGAAAGAAGGCCAATAGAAGGACCGAGCACTCTGGGCAAACAAACCGAACAACACCTTTATATTTATCAAACCCGCTCCTCGATACAATCACATTTAGCCTTTCGCACAAGGCACCCTTGCAAGCTTGAAACTAATCTATCCAAGATACGGTGAAAAATACAGTATTTTTTTTTTTTCAATAACCACGTCGGTTTTGGAACAAGCTGAATGTAAATAGCCTGAGGTACTCACAAACCATCTTGGTGCTAAATGGGCAGGTTGTTGAAAACTCGCAATATCTGCCCTTTTCCGTGAACTTGCATTTTAAGGTCCCTTGTAAAGTTTATTTGAAGGAAATCCACCGAGTTTTGACAAAACAGCAGAAAAACTGTGCAAACTTTTTTTTGGAAAAGCGATGTACATGTATTAGATAGCAGAAGGTACTGTATCTATGTACCTGGCAGCTCTATCTAATGCGCTGGGGGGGTGGGGGGGGGGGGGTTATGCAGCCTTTGGGTCTTGAGGAAGGGGGAAATGCTTTTACGCACACCTGTAATAGGGTGTGTGCGGCTCAAGCGCTCAAGCCCCCATTCGGCTTCCTACCCACCAAGATCCAATTCGGCCCGTGTTCGGCGGGAGCCGCGGGACGTCTCTATTCTTTCTCTTTAGGGCTTTTATCTAGGTCCCTCCTTTAAATTTTCCTCCTAATTATAATACCCGAAATTGGGACAAATATGCTGCAGCGTGCCTCCTTTCGGTGCGTAGGTCTCAAAAGGAAAAATGCGTTTCTACCCAGTTGGGTAGTGGAAGACTGAGCATGAGACCAAGCCTGCATGAGGACTGAGGTCACTGTTCCTCTCAGCGGCTTTCACCCACTAAAAGCCTTGCTTCACTTGATCCACGCAGGGGGGTTAAAATTATGGTGTCCTTTCTCTCACTTTTTTTCATAGGGATCTTTTATATCCATGGTTCTCCGTGGCGTGGTTTTTTGGGTCTCTTTTAGGTCTCTTTGGAGCGGGGGTCTCTTGTTGGGCATGGTATGCAAAGGTCTCGGCCCATGTGTGTAGCAGTAGCTAGCTGCAATTTGGCGGGGGGGGCAGTGGTGTACGAGAATGATGATAGGTTGTGTCGTTCACCCTTAACTGGTGTAGGAAAACTCGACCTGGTGCCCCAAAGACTGTCCAATATGCAAACTTTTGAATGATCTTCAGATAGTTACATCTGGATGATTATCAAGATGTAAAAATAAATAGATTTGATACAATTCAATCTTATGTATACGCAAAACTCTGCAGGATCCCGGGTCCTTCCAGACTTCCAGTAATCACAGCGTTCATGGCAGAGATTTTGTGACAATCCATCCCGTAGCGGGGTTTCAAATCACAAATCACAAATTCAAAGTTCAAAGTTGTTGATCGCGCCTGGCGTGCGTCCATGCGACTCTTTTGTCAGCGGTCAGCACCGGTCAGCGGAGAGCGAATCGGCTCGCCAGGAACTGTGATTCGATTGATGTGATTCAATGGTTACAATTACAATTTAGAGTAGAGACTCGCTAGTTACGTTAGAAACTCCCTACCATACCAGTACACGTAGATTGTTCTTATTTCCTGACAGTCGAGTGTATCTTTGCCTTCATAGGCATCTTTAATTGCACTGTACAAATGCAGATTCAAAAAAAAAACAAGATTGGTGTGGTTAAAAAACCAACCTTTCAGTCTGGCAAGGTGCCCCCCAGGACACAACTGATATCATACATAGGTGTCTAGGTTAGAAGCATAACTGCCTCTGAACGAAAGCCGGTAGCCCATACCTATCGGAAAGTATGTTTCCGAGAACCTACCCAACGATAGTAATAGAACCTAGCTAGTCGGAAACCAGAGCGTTGGCCTTCCCTTCGCATATCACGTACATATTGCATACCGCTGCCTTAAACCTCAATAACATTTCTCCTCCGACTATCAGTCAGTGCTCCACGTGGGTACCCTTATTGTTTACTGTGATGCTGGTACTAAGTGAATCAACTCTCAGTGCTGGGATTATACAATAAGCACGGTTTCTAAAACATGATCGTGACAAACGCAGAGAATAAATTTTTTTGACAGATAACACGACTCCGAGTCGGACAGATTATTTGTTTCCCTCATTTCTGCTGCCTGCTACACCTGCGCATGCGTGGCAATTCATGACACTGGCAAGTGATGGTATTCGTAAACGCGTATCAGAAAGTACACAAAGTCGATATAATGTGATAAAACAAAATCATGTGTCGTAAGAGTGATCCTGACGGTCCATTTATCATAAGTGGACTTTACATAGGTTACAAGTGCCTCATACCCTTTAGCTGAGGACTACGGCACCTCAGATACAATCGGGTCATACATGGGAGTGTCTTCAACTTCAACTCTGTGGCCCTTGACCAAGCGGCAGATGGTAGACTCCCAAGACCTCAGCCAGTCTTTTTCCTGCAAGCGGATCACAGCCCTTGGTCCATTCGACCGTTCGCCGGGTTGTACGTCATTCAAAGACCGCCCCCGTTGATTCAGTGCATACGCCCCACCTGCTACCGTCCAGCGGCCACCGGTGACGCGCTTGTACAGCGAAAGGAATGGATAGAGCGGGGCTGTCGTCCAGCTGTTGGAGAGAGCGCGCGAGAGGCGCGAGTCGGGTCGCACCACCACCCTGTTAGAACGTACTTCAAATTGGATCTCTACCCTTCCCTCGTAACCTGTGGATCGGATAGCATCTTCGATCGCAGCACTGAGCACGCTGAGGTTCCAACCATGGACGGTCTGCGTCATGCACACATATCAGTGTTCAGCCCGTACTTGAAAGCGGAGGCGTGCCTTTTCGTATACGAATTCTTTGAACTTGGAATGGCTTCCACAGTAATTGTCTGCCCACTGGCGTAAAGTCCAGGACGACCTGAGTGCTTCCCTCTGTGGCGGTCGTGCCCCCGCGGACGTTCTACGACCCCGTTCGTAACTTGCCGCATCCCGAGTACTTATCCATGGTGGCAGTCCCCGTGCGGTACGTTCCTTTGACCAGGTACCGAACCGCTCGATCTGAGCACCATTTGCCTTGGTCGCCGATCCGGGAATCCCAGTCTCGGACATCGTATGTCCTCGATGAACGGGCACGTCGTCAGCCACCGTCCACTGGGTGACCCGTGACGGGGGGTGGTATCCAATATAGAAGTTGAAGTCTGGAACGTCACGACTCGATGAATGTCTTGGGTCGGAGGATATTTCTCTGTGATACCCAGCACAGTGAACCACGAATATGGGCGGAATCTCCGCTTGGGAGAGTAAGAAACGATAAAGAGCCTCGCCTGAGGTGTAGAAATGGAGTGGCCGCAGTCACTAATCATAGTTGCGCGTTCACGCGCAGCTCACGCACCGTCATCGTTCAAATGAGGGTCATGAGAGAGAATCCCGTCATTGATCACCTTGAATTCCGCAACGTATGGTGTGAATGGTGGGGGTCCTTCGGCATCCTCTGGCACAGGTCCATTCCGATTAAAGTCTACGGTCGTGTGTCTGACAACTTCGTCGAAAGCAGGTGGCGCATCCGTTCCTGGCCTTGTCACAGAGCCGCCGTCCCGTTGTAAGACTGAAGGATGTTCGCCGCTGGGCATTTGTAAAAAGAAGTGGACGTTAATACAATACAGTATTGTGCACATCGGTACCACCTGCATATAAATGTTATGTTTATCTAGCCGATGAAGCTATGTTTAAGGTCAGATATCGACAAATGACAATAGCAACCATAGCAACCATAGCAACCATAGCACAATTGTCTACGTCCAGTTGCTGATCCAAATCGATCTGTGATACAGTATATGGGACCGATCGGTCTGTCTCATGATCACACTCTCTAGAAGATAACGCTTACATTTATCCTCATTCCATTGTTTTTTCTCCCACATTCATTCATCATTTGTCATTTGGCCTCACCTGCTTCCGGCAGTTGAGCGTCCTTACCAGCGGCCCTTCGGTCATCCATCCAAATACACTGCTCGGTGAAGTAGGTGGTGTCAGTGTATATGATATTATTCGACCCCATGACAGTAAATGTGTATCAGCAGGGGACATAGTTCTCGAATACAGTAATATGGACTCCTTTTTTTGGGCTTCCACACCGAAATGTTGGGTGTCAAAGTATAAAAGGCAATGCTTACAAGAAGACCATTGATTCTAGCACCACTATACTTCAGAGGCCACGGGAGGAACAACGTGACTTCTGTACACACGAGTGCGGAAAGGGAACTTGGGAGCAAAGGGAGGCTATAAGATAGTTATCTGGTTTCATAAATGCTGGTTAAGGGGACTGCGTCGAATCATTAATCATTCACGGGACAGAGACGGCTCATAGTCCACGTGGCCCCGGTAAATGCCGTATTATGTATTACATAAGGTACGCGTCGCGTCGCGGCGTTTTAATACCTACCAAGACACCCACCAGCGAAAGCATAGACTCGACATGTCTATTATGTACGGTAAAGAAAAAGACGATGAGACCGGTACTGGCGTTTCTATCTTTCTGCTATGTCAGATGCTCATTTACTTAAAGATTCTTTCGACCCCGGTTTTATCTCATTCTTTAACAAACTCCCTCCCAAATCCCCAGATACAGATGGCACCATCCGGCTCTTCTTCAGGAAAGCCAGCAACGAAGATTTCTACAGTACGCATGGGGCTGATGCACTATATGTTGCCCAGCACGTATATCACACCAATTCTGTCCTCAAATATCTCGGTTCCGGTGGCAAGACAGCCGGTTTGCCGAGTGTCACGCTCAGGCCCACAGTTGCAACAACTTTTCTTAGAGAAGTGTTGACAAGTAAACAGCTGAAGGTGGAGATATGGGTACCAGAAGCTGGCCATGGCAAAAAAGTTTCAAAGTTCAAATTGGACAAAGAAGTAAGAGGAGGCGCATTCACTTCTCTCGGCTGAACTAACGGGAATCTCAAGGCATCGCCTGGGAACCTCCAAGCTGTAGAGGATCTCCTCTTCGTGAATAATGACATTTTGTCACCACCTGCCATTATGGCAGTCAAGCTGGCAACTTCTCCCACAGTTCCTGGTTCAGCCGGCAAAGCGAAAACAAAAACTGTTGGCATTGCATTTGCAGATACCAGCCTGCGGCAGTTCGGAGTAGCGGACTTCGTGGATAATGATTCTTTCTCCAACGTCGAGGTGTGCCATTGTGCGTCTCTCAAGTGCGCGCCGAGGGCTCACTCTCTGCGTTGCCCAGACTCTTGCCATCCAGTTAGGGATCAAAGAGGCTGTCGTACCCACAGGCACCGTCTCCGGCACAACAGACCGTGATTTCGACCTCAGAAAGCTCGAAGACGTCCTCGACAGATGTGGTATCGTCATTACTAAACGGAAACCTAGTACATCCTTCCTATTCGTGGTGCCATACCTACTCAGTCCGTTTTCTCAGGTGAATTTGTGGGAAAGACCATCGAGGAGGATCTCACGCGTTTATTGGCGCACTCGGGAACGGGAGCTGACGCTGCAGATAGTTCCACAGTGATCCGTACGCAGTCCTTGTCGCTAACTCCGTTTTTATAACCTTAACGATGGTAGCGCAACTTAACCTACCTACCGCTCCTTCGGCCGTCGCGGCACTGATCACCTACCTCGGTCTCCTGTCTGATTCGTCCAACCATGGTGCCTGGACGATCCGCACACACGACTTGGGGCAATATATGCGCTTGGATGCGAGTGCTCTACGCGCCTTGAACCTCATAGACAGCGGAAACGTGGGTCTGGCTTTCAAGGACTACAACTATTAACTCGACTCATGCAATGAAAGGGTTCTGGAGCGAAAAATACAACGCTTCTTGGACTTCTAAACAAGTGCAAGACTGCGCAAGGAACACGGATGCTGGGGAGTTGGTTGAAGCAACCGCTTGTGAACCTCCATGAGATCCGTATGTTTCATAGGTTGGACATTTCTACGGCCGTTGATGTATGTGGCTATCAAGTGAAAAGACAAGACCTAGTGGAGACATTTGTTGAAGACTCGAACGCACGAAGAATTCTGCAGGTAGGTTACACCTCCCCGATTGATAAGACAACGATCTGAATGGTAGCGCCAGGATGACTTTATGAAGCTTATGCCCGACATGAATCGTATTAGTAAACGTTTTCAAAAATCAGTAGCTTCTCTTGAGGATGTCGTACGAGTTTATCAAGCGGTCCTCAAGGTAACGTTTTTGGGTTCATAGGAGTATCCGACTAATCACAGGTCCCTTCTCTAGCTGACCGGCCTCATTGAAGCTCTAAAGCACGTTGATGCAAAGACTGAACGCGGCCAGCAACTCATTCAAGAAACCTATCTGAGCCACCTTGAAAAGCATGCTGCCAGTCTTGATAAGTATGCCGAGATGGTCGAGGAAACGCTCGATCTGTCTGAACTCGAAAGGCACAATTATGTCATTAAGCCAGACTACGACCCACGTCTACGGAAGCTGGCGGACCAGATCAGTGCAGCACGAGATGGACTGGACGAAGAACATCGCGATGTGGCAAACGACCTTAATCTCGAGCTTGACAAGAAGCTACATCTAGAAAACTCAGCAACTTATGGGTACTCGTTCCGACTGACCAAAAATGTACGTGGACTGCGCTCATGAGTGTAGTATAATTGCTGACGGACATTAGGATGCTCGGGTCATCAGCAACAAGCGTAAATACATCGAGCTTGGGACGGTCAAGTCCGGAGTTTACTTTACGACAACCAAGCTAAAAAACTTCGCCATGGAGTATCAAGAGGCAACGGAAGCTTACTCGCGAACCCAGAGTGGACTGGTAAAGGAAGTTGTATCGATTGCGTGTTTGTACCTCTTTTCTCTTCTCTCAGCCCAAGAGTCCAAGTTGTCCCTGCAGCGACGTATACTCCTGTCCTGGAATTGTTGAATGACGTTCTCGCACATCTTGATGTAATTTTGAGGTGAGCATGCCCATCGCTTAGTTGATGCTGCGGCTGTTGACCATTCGTAGCTTTGCCCATGTTGCAGTCAACGCCCCTGAAGCATACGTCAAGCCCACGGTCGTCGAGAAGGGTTCGTCAATTTGTCTCCCCGGCCTTCTCCGCTGAGTAGACTGCCCACATAGGGACCGGAGACCTCATCCTTAAAGAGGCGCGGCACCCTTGTCTCGAAGTACAGGATGATATAAGCTTCATTCCAAACGACGTGGAGATGGTCAAAGGTATGTTTTCCCGGTCTTGAATTATCAGATACATCATTCGATTATTCGATTATGTTTACAATGGCAGATAAGAGCGAATTTCAAATCATCAGTTCGTTCCCAACTTCTGTATTTGTGCTACTCTGACCTTCGACTAGCTGGTCCAAATATGGGTGGCAAGAGCACTTACATTCGTCAGGTGTGTCGTGTACTCGTTGGTGTCATGCTTGGAGAGCTCATTCCTGCACAGGTCGGGGTCATCGCGCTTATGGCGCAGATCGGTTCATTCGTACCTTGCTCGGAGGCACGACTGCCTATTTTTGACTCAGTTTTATGCCGTGTGGGTGCAGGGGACAGCCAGTTGAAGGGTATCTCAACCTTTATGGCCGAAATGTTGGAAACTGCGACGATTCTCAAGGTCAGTGCTTTGTCTTTTTAGAAAATATTGACTTAGCTTAGACCTCGCAACACCAGTCTGCCACAAAAGACTCTCTTATCATCATAGATGAGCTAGGAAGGGGTTCGTTAAGTCATTAATAGGACGAAGCGACGTCTTTGCTTACCTGTATATCTCAGGGACGTCCACCTATGACGGCTTTGGACTGGCTTGGTCTATATCTGAGTACGCAGATCTCATCGTGTCTTTGCTCATATTGACGGCCTCCAGAAAAATTGCATCCGAGATCCATGCATTCTGCTTGTTTGCCACGCACTTTCATGAACTCACAGCGCTCGATCAAGAGCTTAGCCATGTCAAGAATCTGCATGTTGTTGCCCACGTATCAGACTCTGACAGCCAATCCAAGGAGCGCGACATCACGCTACTATACAAAGTAGAGCCAGGTGTGTTCCCTGGGTTAATCAACCTACATGTCCAACTTAACGAGTATTAAGGTGTTTCTGACCAGAGCTTTGGCATACATGTTGCCAAAATGGCAAACTTCCCAGAACCTGTCGTTCGAGTAATACTTCCTGTCCGGATGTACAATCTAGTTCCTGGCTGACATTTTCGTAGCTCGCCAAACGCAAAGCCGAAGAACTAGAGGACTTTGGCGCTGGTACGCATAATCACGGCTCCAAACTAGTTCTGAAGTTGAGTCACCAGCTATACAGAGCAGACACCTTCGCAGGACTCCCAGTTCTCCCCGGAAGTCGTTGAGAGTGGTGTACAAATTGTTGAAGAATTTTTGAAGACCTGGACTTCACGAACTTCTTCGGATGCGACTGCGGCTGATGGCGAAGACATCGTCATGACAGACGATCTTTCCCCAGAAACCCAACTGAACGAACTCAAGAGTTGTTTCTCTGAATATCAGAAGAGGATAGAGAGCAATCCATGGGTGCAAAACCTCCTGGCATCTCTATAGTTGCACTCCTAGCACCCGCAACGGTCTACCAACATACTTGGGATCCACCCCGATGGGCTCCATGTCGTAGTCCATGATGTACCAGACCGTCTGTATTGAGCCTCATTGCTGTACCATACACGTACATGACATCGAACGAGGGAATAACGAGGGGAGGGCCTGAAGAGCACGCTGAGTTCCCCCCTCCCACTTTGCCTTCTTGTAGCCCTGCATTGCGGTGCGGCCGTCCGTGTCTTCTTCGCGTCCGGACATTTGTCAAGAACACGATGCAACTTTTTACCTTGTTGATATCCTCCGCGGACACGAATTACGTATCTGAGGTCATCTTGGTGTCCAATCCCACCCAATCGCCACAACGTCATTCAGAATTCGGACGTTTTCTATGCACATACTGATGCCTGAGATCTGCGAATTAGAGAACTTAGCTTGCAGTCCTTCTGGACACTGCTTTAGGCGACGATCCATATGCTGCCACTGGCAAGCCAGCATCGCCACCCGGGCCTTCCTTGGCTGCTTCATTCTAAGGAAGATTCAACAAGCTACCTTGGGTTGATCTTATGTAGCCCCCCCATCAGCAACATCAGTTGGGTAATGTATTTTTAATGTAGACATCAAGACAACGCTTCGCTCCCCTCGTTAACAGCGCAATACCGTCTCCTTTGTTTCGGTGACCGCGGAGAAATCCCGACCGTCGTACTTGTACCACCGGGGGACGTTCGTTGTTTTCTCACAACGCCGATCATACAATCAATCCTCGGAAAGTGAGATGAAAACCTTTTTTTTTTTTTTACTATAACGCTTCCTGACTGACTCGCTTGGTTCTGGTACACACCAAAGTGCGGTTGCTGGTACTGGCAGTTACCGCAATGAATCAAGTACTCCACAACACACTCTGCCAGGTTCCCCGCAAGAGGAACGAAATCCATTTTCAGAAAATCTTGTGTACTGCTAAGCCTCCATCTTCACTCTCGCTTTATCGGGCTCCTTCCGTCGATGCAAAAGTCATTTGGTCACTATCTGGGTTCTCTACTCTTCCGTCATTCAATGTAGTAGACTCAATCCATGGGAAAGAAAGCGGCATGTCAAGCGGATAAATCTTTTCCTGTCAAGAAGCGTAGCGGACGCGGGCCTGTACGTCTGATGCGGTGATCGATTCCTCAAGATGGTGTGTCCTCCACTCACGCTACGCAGCTATCCTGAGCCGCGGGTGTGCGGTGACTTGTTAGGATTCCGATGGCTATCGCTCCTGCAAATTCAACTTAAAAGCCCTTCCAACATCTATTCACAGTTTCCAGTCCTCTCTGTTCACCGCCCAGCAGCCTCGAAGGTGTTTCCTAGTGTTAGGACATGTGCTTCTCTCTTGCTTTCATCCTCATTGCCTTTTCCTTCCTTTCCGCGGCGACCCCACTGGCTAATACTCTCACCTCTAGTGGTATTTCAATCCCTATCGCTAAACGCAGTGCCCTTCATAATGGTGTTGTTGATACCTCTGCATTGCGGAACGCAATCAGACACTCTGTCGCGTAAGCGACCCCTGCTTTGCAAGTCATCCTAGCGACTCATGACCTTTCACACTCGCAGGAAGATTGAGAATGGCTTTGCTGCATACGAGAAGAATACTGGGGCAAAACACCCCCTTGCCACATATATTAAGAGGCCGGAAAAGCGCAACACAGGTAGCGAACCGCTAACGGATGACAACGTTCGCATATGGCAAGGGACAATCTCCATCGGCACACCGGCAGAATCCTTCACTGGTGAGATGTCCCTTCTTTCTGGTAGAGGCGACGGTCTTAACATCAGCCTGGTACAGTGGACTTTGATACTGGCAGCAGCGACCTCTTCGTGCCTTCGACAAGTTGTGCATCGGGCTGCTCAGGGCACCATCTGTATAACACGAGTGGGAGTTCTTCCTCGAAGGCTCTTGATGAGGAATTCTCCATTGAGTTCGGGGATGGCTCCAACGTCACTGGTATGGTGTATACCGACGTCGTTAACATTGCCGGTCTGACTGTATGAAGAACTGCCTTCTTTCTTCTCAAGCAAGCGCTGATGTATTGCACCATAGACAAATGCGGCTGTCGGGGCTGCAACCCAGTACTCGGGTTTTGAAGTCAGCCTTTTCCCGCCGGACGGCCTGATGGGTATGGCCTTCGAGTCTATATCAGTGTTTAAAGCCCCCCCGGTATTTCAGAGTCTTATCCGCGACGGTGTCGTGACCTCCCCCGTCTTCAGTTTCAAGTTAAGCAGTTCCAACTCTGAACTCTACCTCGGTGGCACGAATAACAAGCTTTATACTGGTGACTTCACGTGGGTCCCTTTGACCATTGAGGTTTGCTATGATTGAACACGCCGCTCTGGAGCGGTGATTGCTTATACGTACTTTGTTGGTTAGGCTGCCTGGCAAGCATCTTTCAATAGCATCTCTGTGAACGGAAACATTGTAATCGGAGAATCTGTGACGATCTTCGATACGGGCACCACTACCATTGTTAGTAGCCCCACCAATATCGCGAAAATTTTCAATGCGATCAGTGGAGCCAAGTACGTTGGTGATGGCTTTTACACAAGTGTGTCGTGTTGTTTTGCCAGTCAGCCTATTACAAATTAACTTTTTGCCTATTAGTCCCGTGCAACTTCAACACATCCCTCTCTATTAACGTCGGAGGCAAGACAATTAGCATTTCCCCTGCTACATTCAATCTAGGACCTGTCTCTGCGGTCTCAGGTACTTGCCTCGCCGGAGCTGTGCAGGACTCTTCCCTTGGTAGTGAGTTGATCTGTGTCCCTCTCCTTGCAAACCAAGCTGAATACAATACAAGATTTCTGGGTTTTTGGTGATGTCTTCCTCCAGAACGTCTACTCGGCATGGGATGTTGGCAATGGCCGTATCGGTTTTGCTACACTTGCTTGACTCGTCGTGTCGATCATACTCATACCCGTTGAAGTTACGGCACATGATTTGTTTTTCCAATTTGAATCTAGTTTGACTTTGTAGGACTGTGTGCCACATCCAAATTTATCAGTGTTCCTTGCCAAGCTCCTGGAATATGCTCCGAAGACGCGGACTGACGCAGCGGTACTGGGCACACCGTCAAAGACACTTCCCCAAATGGCGATAGGCATCTCGCGTTTTGGTCTACGTGAGATAGTACGACATCGCTTCGATCCCGATTGACTGGATATATTGACTGACCGCTCAGTTTCCCAAGCCCTGTGAGACAGCGATCTCAGACGCAGCTCGATCCCAGCGGCTTGCCACGAAAAGCTTCTTTACTACTCCGCGAAGCTCAAGCGTCACGTTGAGAACTCAACGCAGACTTGGGAAATATTGCCCAAGAAGGGCTCGGGCGCGGGGAAGGACTGAACGGCGCGAGGCCTAACCCGTGTGATTACGACTCAGGGTTCCCGTTCATTTAGTTCAGTTGGCTTGCCCGACGGTGTGTAATGTCGAGCTGCGGTCATTGCGGATCAGATATTGTGGGTAAAATAAATACTGGCAGTAGCAGCTTCCTCTCTTAGAGCGACATGTTCATCCATGGTTGTAGCAGACACCGGCGCGTCGATCGAACGCTAGTCACATCGCTTGTACAGGCGCGGAGCTGGTGGTTCGTCTCACTGTGAAAAATCCACCTGCAGGTGAATCCGACTCTGCGTATCCCAGTGGGCAGAGTTACTGTACGGGCAAGCGCTTTGAATAGAGGAATAAGAGATCGTGACGATGAAACCTGAATAGACAAAAGCTCAACAACTTAGATCCTCCTGGTACTGCAAAACCGTTTGATTGACAGTGTCGAGGAACTGCCATATACCATCGTACCGGTTATACTTTCTGCATCCACCCAGTTCTCTACTGTTACTGCTATAGGATCATCTGCCAGCAAGCGGGTACCAACATTGCATGTGTATGAAATGCATCCTCACGACAAGTGAAAAACTTCTAGCATACTATTATAGTCGTCTGTCGTTCATTGCAAATATCGGTTGAGAAGCATTAAACCCACAGTCGATCTAAAGGAATGGCCTAAGGCTTTTGTAGATATTCGCTGCGCATTTCACGCAAGCCGGGCTGCAATCATCATCTTCTCGAAATCAGCAAGGCTGATGGTCTTGTCCGGCGAGGTAGAGAAAGCTTCCAGCATCTCAATCATCTGAAGATGGTCATCTTTGTTGCCGCACCAACCTCGAGAACAGCAGACGAACCTCTTCCGTTTTTATTTTCTCATTTAGCACTGTGGCGGCGGCGTTCAACTCACGCACCCCAAGACGACTACGTTTTGCCACCTCTTCGGGTACGCCAGGGAAGAAAAGCAAGAATGCTTGGATGCACTCACGTTGCTGTCGAGGTGTGATTTCTGCGTTTGGGCTCGGGGACAATGGAGAGTATCGTCGTGCAGCGGCTGACAGAGTCTTCCTTGGGCGTTTCAGACGCGCCTTGGACCCTGCAGAAGGTTTGCGTGGCCGATTTCGCGATCTGGACTCGCCGGAACGATACTCGTCTGAGGACTCTTCCATATCGGAAGAGGGGTCTTGACCAGTAGAGTCCGCATCAGCGTTCCCGTCGTCGTTGATGGAACTCCCTCCCCTTTCACTTTCGTCACCACTACCGTCGTCCATGAGTGCGGCACATACGGCTCTCCAATCCCTCAGGTTAACGTATTCTTCAGAGCCGGTGGCCGCGTGTCGAAAGACGGCAAGGACATCCTCGTCGTCAGGTGGGAGATCTAGGAGCTGAAGGGCATAGGGAATGCACGACAGGGGTATACAAGAAGGTTGTTCACTTCCCCCTGGCTCGTGTCCGCTTTCCTGGACGACGGCGGGAGATGAAGTGGCAGGGGGTAGGAAACCGCCAGCCAAAGTGTCGTCATCATCATCGAACAGGAAACCGCCTGGGGCATCATAGCCACTCTTGAGAGTTGTGGGTGATGCTCTGTAAAACGCGTTGTCGATACGAGATCGAACGTTGGGAGCAAATGACTGAAAAGTAGCGTCGTTGGACATGATTGACCGTGAGAAAGAGAAAGGATCTTATCTTAGACTTTGACCTTGACAAGAATGACTCGCTCAAAGGTTCGTCCGACTCAGTGTCGCGTCAAATCTCTATTGAAATGCCCTCAGAAGAAACGATCTGGTAAGAGGGTGACTACCGAGAGCGCAGAGGTCATCGATGATAAACGTGACGACCTCCTGCAAAAGTCTGACATGAAAAACGATAAATTCGAGGCGTATTACACAAAGCAACTCGCGCTCGATGATGATGAATGGTGCAGACTCATCGACATTTGCAAGGAGCCACTCCCATCCACTTTCCGAATCTCGGGTAGCCGCGAGTGTGTCATATCTTTTTCTCGCAGTTTATGGACTTGTTTGCAAACCCTACTAGAACGGCAGCTGTGCTCACCTCCGTGATGCAGAAAACTTATATCCCACATCTCTCCGATGTCATATTCGAAGACCAGCTCATCCCCCCACCGATTCCGCTGCCATGGTAAGCCCTATCTAAGGCTGAAAGCACTTCACGTCCACTATATGCCGACGAGGTACCCCAACGGCCTCGCTTGGCAATTCAATGTACCAAAGAAGGCCCTGCGTAAATCACCCGAATTTAAAAAGTTTCATGCCTTCTTGGTCTTTGAAACAGAAGTGGTGCGTCTCATCATGTCAAATACTCCCGACAACAGTCCCAATGCTCTCTCAAAGGGAAACATCACGCGTCAGGAAGCTGTGTCTATGCTCCCCCCACTTTTCCTCGACGTACAACCACACCACGTTGTCCTGGACATGTGTGCCGCACCAGGGTCGAAGGTACGCTTCGTCTTGGCCGTCTCATCGGTCTCCTCTGCTTATTACATATACAGACCTCTCAGCTCCTCGAGTCACTGCACTCCTCTCAGTCGCTGCTTGAGTCGTGCGTACCCCCCGGCTTGTTGATAGCCAACGATAGCGACTACAAGCGCACACACTTACTGATACATCAATCTGCACGACTTCCAAGCCCAGCATTCCTGGTCACCAACCTCGATGCGGCAATCTTCCCAACATTCTCTCTCCCACCCGAGACTACCGCAGATTCGTCTGGACGCAAGACTCGGCTTTCCTCTCTCCTCTTTGATCGTATCTTATGTGATGTGCCCTGCAGTGGAGATGGGACGATTCGCAAGAATGTTGGGATCTGGAAAAAGTGGAACCCTATGGACGGCAATGGCTTACATAGGTATGTCTCGACCTTGGCTTACATCTCGAAAAATAGACACCTTGCTGTTCTAGCCTTCAGCTTCGTATCTTGCGGCGTGCCATGCGCATGTTGCGCCCGGGAGGCAGGATAGTGTACTCGACCTGCTCACTCAATCCAGTCGAGAATGAAGCTGTGGTCGCGGAGGCACTCAGGACTATGCCTGGTATGTCTCTCCGTTCGTGATCAAACCCTGCTCTGTATATATCTAGTTAGAATTTGACCTCGTCGACGTATCGGAATCGCTTCCATACCTCATCCGTCGCCCTGGCTTGATAAAATGGCTCCCAACTACCGGCCGTGACCTGAAATTTTTCGACACATACGAAGACTACGTTGCTTCGCTCCCTGGTGGAAAGGCTACCGCACGCCTCGTACGGAGTCACTGGCCACCGACAGTGGAACTGGGCTTGGAACGATGGTGCGGCAATTCAGCTGAACATTTGGCTTTTGGCTTTGACAGCAAAAGGCAGCATTCGTATATATCCGCACCTACAGGACACAGGAGGATTTTTCATTGCCGTGTTGCAGCATCGACGATCGTCAGCATCGCCAAAGTAGGGATCACCTCTCGTTCACGCTGTGTATACTCAACTTTGTGCACAATAGAGAGGGTAAACGTGCGGCCGATGAGGTAGCAGACGTTCCCGAGGTCAAAAAGGCGCGACTTGAGGGTGATGAAGATGTTTTGATGGCCTCCACGGCAGAGCACCCGATAAACAAACGTACGCACTACTCAAAACTTTTTCGCCAACGATCCTGACCGTTATTATACCCATAGCTGAAGAGAGTGAGCCCCCTGCAATGACGGTATCAGCAGCACAAAAACAGACTGGTAAACAAAAGCAAAAACAGGAGACGGACAGTGGGGACACTGGGTTCAAAGAGATGCCCTATACTTTCGTATCACCGAATGACCCCATCGTCGAAAGCTGCTTGCAAGTTGCCTCCTTTCTTCCTTACCCCTTCTTCGGGAGTGCACACTCACATGGAGGGCTTCACAGACGGCAATTCTCTCTAGCTTCCGACTTCCCATCTTCCAACTTGCTCGTGCGAAATCCTGCAGGCGAGCCAGCGCGCTCGATATACATCACGAACGACCTCGTGCGCGCGGTCCTGTCAATGAACGACTACAGGCGTATACGGCTCATGACTGCCGGGACAAAAGTCTTCATG
>QFDX01002559.1:0-24020 GCA_003315875.1 Lactifluus piperatus | reverse complement strand
CTACGCCGCTTGGATGTCAGTCTTTCTGCGTTCATCCTCTTCATCTGTTCTGTTCCTGACAGTTTAACATGTTAGGTACAATCCTATCTCGATGTCCGAGTTTAATACTGCCATTTATTCGGTCCTTTATAAGCCTCAGGGGGCGGTATCACCAAATGACGAGCCAGTTGTCGTGTTATCGCACAAGTTATCGGTTATGTTCATGGTCCTCGCCATTGGAAGCCTCATGGACGCTCGTCTTCCTTCATACAATATCGAGGCAGAGAAGTATCACCAACTGGCTCGCGCCGCCCTTTTCCAGAATAGCGTCTTTGACGAGCCGACCCTCGGGGCAGTTCAAGCGTTGTACCTCATATCGTTCTATCTGTTTTTCGCAGATAGGCATGGAATGTCCGGAGGTTCACGCTGGGCGATAATGGGCATGGCGGTGAAGCTTGCACAAAGCGTGAGTTTACTCAAATCGATAGTTGCGGTCCGCTTTTTGACACTCCCCATCATGACAGATTGGACTTCGTGAGTCGCATTGCAAATCTTGTACCTGGTCACAATTCCTAAATATGTCGTTTTCGGTTACGCAGATCGTGACACGGGCCGTTGGAAATTGGATGCCTCTGAGACGCAAAGGCGACGGGAGGTATTTTGGGAGCTGTTTGTTTATGACAGCTGGCAGGCAAGCGCTCTATTTCGTGTCCGAATGAATGTTTTTCTAATGTCAAACGTGTATGCTACACAGTGCCTCACTTTTGGGCGTCCCCCGGCTTTCACAATGGCTCATGTAGACTGCAAAATGCCTCTTTCGCAAGATCCCTCGCCTGCAAATGCTTGTCAGTCTTGCCCTTCTCGTGGTACGCAGAGAGCTGACTTTAACTATAGTCAATGCTTGGAAGCATAAATTTTCTTCGGAATGCATGGCAGCCGTCCATGATCAGGTGTTTGGTGCAAAGACACCAACCTATGCAACCATTCTACAACTTGACAGGAAACTTCGCGCGTACCAGGTTCCCCCGGCTTTGCAGATCGCAGGCTTCGGGGGCACATCCTCAGAGCCAAATGTTGGTGCCTCCTATCCAGAGACAATCCCACTTTTACTGCAACGCCACATTGTTTTGGCTATTCGGGAAATGAGTTCGTTTCTCCTTCCCAGTCTGGCACCATTTTCTGCGTGTACTAATATCCATGGTAGACTTGTTGTATATGCACCGAGGTTTCTTTGCACGCGCGTTGAGCGACCACGCCAAGGATCCTCTTGGCAGCCCCTATGGGTCATCCGTCATTGCTGCTTACAGGAGTGCAGGTTCATTAATAGCGCTGATGCGGAATCTGCATTCTCAGCTCCAGGAACCTATGGAGAGAATGTGGTTCCTTTGGACTCATATGTTCTCCTGCGCGGTATGTTCCTCGCGGGGATTGCGCAACCGATTGTTGACACGATTAATCCCCAGATTATCCTGGGATCAATCGTGACGCGTTGCCCTTCCCTGAGCTTGGCACCATCAGCGCTTCTGCAACTGGATTCTGCTTGTACGCTTTTCTCCAAAGCTGCCTGTGGATTCAGGGCCGAAAAGGTGCTGGTATGTACACCGGTCGTTCCCGCGTGGTATGAAATTTTGACAAGTTACGTAATACCGACAGGCAATTATGCTCAAGCTACGCGAGAAGGCACACTCGAGTTTGCAAGCCTTCAGAGATGGGAGAAGCTCTCCCCTCGTTCGTAGTGCAACACTCTGTGATAACGATGTGTCTGCGGAAGACGACGAGCTCACTTTGCTCGGTGGGAAGACTCGCCTCGTTGGGAAAGGGTCAGCGCCGACATGCCCTCCATCACCCCACATCATCCAGGAGTCTCCATCGTCACACCACCCGGTGGTTCCGTTCCCATTAAGAGCTATGGATGAGCATATGCACCCAACAGTATTGGACTACTTGCGTTCATTTGGACCCAGTCGAACTCCTCCGCAGCCACAACAGCCACAACCTCTACCACAGCCACAGCTAGTCGGTTCGACTAACCACGCCAGCAGCATGCTTTTTACGCCTCCAGCTCCACCACTCCCGGATCCGGGTGCCATCTTTGATATCACCACATCTTATCCAAGTCCAGCCGTTTCGGTACCATCCGCGCCGCAGACACCCCTGAAGCTCGGGTTGAACGAAAATGCGCTCGATGTTTCCCTATTTCCGGCTTACTTCCCTGTTTTTGATTACGGTGGTCCTACGAGTGCCGGAGTCTTGTGTTCCCCGATTCACCTTGACCCGCAGACGCCAGAGGAACAAAGTGTTCGGAACAGCACACCCGAGGCGACAATGCAAAGCTCTTGGCAAGATCTCATCGCACAATTCGATTTTGGATTATACTAGTATTAGGTCACCCGATCACAACTCACCAGCCTGTTTTCGCCAACTCCACTACTATATATATATATACTTTACGATGCATACGCTATGTACTATATTTGTTACAGGCTGGGCCTGACTATATTAGATTAGATTGTACTTGTACCCCTAGTGTACTAATTGTTAGCATTGGCTTTGCTCCGGTCAAACATCCAAATAAGGAATCAGATTAAAATGAATGCGGTGCGCGTGTCTAGGGCCGGTGTGCCGAGGGCTGCACACTCCCCGCCCGCCCCGCTTTCCCACCCCTACACTCCACTCATCGTGTTCTCCTCTCCCATTACTCTATTATCATATGTCCCTGTGCGGTTCGTCCTCGGCTAAGCCATCCTTCGGAAGGGGGAGGCCAGTACGTGACTCTCGTCCTCTTAGCCTCCTCGTGCATTCATCGTGTCCGGTGACAGATCCAGCGTAAGGTAGTCGTCTGCGGTGACGGAGCATGTGGTTAGTGGGCTGTTTTATCACCGTTCTTGGACATATGCCATGATGATACACGTAACTTCAGGCAAGACTTCACTCTTAAACGTATTCACGCGTGGTTTCTTCACTCAAGTCTAGTTCGTCCTCCCCCCCTCTTCTCCCCGACCGTGTTCATGTAACTCGATTGGTGATATCTAGTGAACCAACCGTCTTCGAAAATTACGTACATGACCTCTGCGTCGATGATCAGGTGGTAGAATTAAGCTTATGGGATACCGCCGGTACGCAAAATAATGCCTCAGTCCATTTTGCTCGTGAAAGTCACCTTTGACTTGCCCTTTTTTTTTGTCTACCCCTATGAAAGGTCAGGAGGAGTTTGATCGGCTACGATCACTCAGTTATGCGGAGACACATGTTGTGATGATGTGTTTCTCTGTAAGAGTCAAACTTTTGGGAATTCTGTGTTGCGCCACCGTCCTTACTTAGGATTTTCTACGGATCAGGTCGACAATCCTACATCGCTAGAGAACATCGAAACAAAGGTGTGGGTTTGCGTCTCGCATAAGGAGATCATTGCCTTGCTCACTACCCTTTTCTCATTAAGTGGCTTGATGAGATTCTAGAATATTGCCCAGGCGTCAAGGTGTGCCAATACGTTTCTTTCAAACTCCCTTGGGTGTGCTAACTAGCGACATGTTAGCTTGTGCTCGTCGGTGGGTTTATTATTCATCTTGATCGTATATAAATTTGGACACGACCAATCATCAGCACTCAAATGCGATCTTCGGGATGACATCCCAACGAAGGACCGGCTGGCACGGTACGGCATGCAGACAGTTAAGTACGAGGCGGGTCTTGCGACAGCACGGCGAATACGTGCATCAAGATACCTTGGTATGCAAACTTTATTCACTTCATGCCACTCACTTGATCTTCACATCTCTCCGCGTCGGTAGAGTGCAGCTCCAAGCACAATCGTGGCGTGTCCGAGGTCTTCTATGAGGTTGCTCGCGTGTCCCTCACCACACGTGCAAAAGGTCAAAGTGGTGGGGGACCAAGGAGGTGCATTATAATGTGATATCTACACTCTAGTTTTTCTTTTTCTTTGGCCGTTGTTTCTTATTCGTTCCGGCCCAGTATATACTTACGCACACATTTTCGGACTTCACAAACCTGTACTGATCCATGTAGGCATTATTCGCTCACGTCATCTCAAATGCACCCCCGTAATAGGTATTTAATTAAGGAAACGGGTCACCACATGGTAAATTGCGGCCTGATGTACATCTCCCGCCTCATGTATCTGTTTGTGGAATAGTGGAATACAGCATGTGCATTCACACAGCAAAGGGTGGTGGTCCCACACGACAGCTTGGATGAGCCCCAGCACAGGTAGAGATCGGGCACCAGTTGTCAAATATCCTCTGGTTGAATCAGAAGAATAGAGGAGTAATGACGCCGTATGTTGTCCTAAAGAAAGGAACTGTCATGACAATTGGGATATCCCCATAAATGCACCCTTGCAGTGTATACCAGCGGCATCGACTTTTTGGAATCCGAACGAACCTGGCCTGAACTTTTTAGTTTATGAAGCGCGTTTCCTTATTCCCCCTTTTGTGATCTTGTGATGTAAACTAATGAATGACTCACCCCGCTTGCGCGTCCCATTCTATCGCCCATTTGCCCCGCCCGCAGTAACGTGGACCATGCATGATGCATGGAAGCCATGACCAGTGCCAGTGAATGAGCCTCCGGGTGAGCCAAAAATGTGGTGGGCGGTGGTGGGCGGTGCGAGTGTGTTGAGGTTTCACGGCGTTTTGAAGAATTCTGCCGTCTCTATTCTCTCTCTCATCCTCGAGCTTCCATGTCATCAAAAGAGGGAGGGGCTCTAAATCGGCAAGGAATGATTCAGAATCCAGTTATTTGCGTCAAGTCTTTTTCCTTCCCCTTCACGCTGTGCTCTAAAATCCCGAATGAATCACTTTTGCTCGGTGGGGAAAGAGAGAGGTGCCTTTTTTTTTTTCTTTCCGGTACCATGGTAGGACCGATTTGGTGCCCTGCGCCCGTGTTAGTACAGTATCCCCTCTCGCAAGACGGCCGGTGCTTCTGAAACACGCGGCACACTTCCAGCAATACGCTCGCTAATGCAAGTAGTAGTGAGTACCGGTGAGTGGGCCCTGTTATAAATGCGTAATGTTCACTTGTTCCAGCCGTCCCACGTCCTAAAGTGAGAGGTGGGGGTGGGGGGATTTCCTGAAATGAAGGTTCATTGTTTGTCCGAGTAAAGTAAAGTTTCGCCGAGATGTGATTGCCCACTTTGATCTCTTCCTTGTCAGCGTTAGTCACCGTGGGGTTCCACAAGATACACATCATAGCACATGGGTTGTACTGCCCGTACCCTTTAATTGTTGGCAAGTTCCCCCCCTCCCAAATGTTTACCCGATCTTGAGAATGCAGCGAACTTCCGGTGGAAGAGAGATGTCATTTAGCCCCGAAGATACCGTCAGTAGGCGAAAACGCCGTCCTCTCCACGTCCACCAGATTTGTGCAGCTGCCATGCGTGGAAGAAAGAGGAGAAGCGACGACTCGGATGTGTCATCGATCAGATTACAGAGCTTCTCTGTCACGCGCGCGATAACAATTTCGAAGTTCACATCAGTAAGCTTGACATATATAGCATTTACTTAGAAATATACAACGAAATGGGCGCTGATAGGCACAGCTGAGCAAAGAATTGAAGAAGGCGAGCCGTTCAGCCTTCATTCAGTTCAGTTCAGGTATTACCGCAGATAAGCAGCAATTTCAAATTACACCAGTAGATCGATGGCTGTGTGGGGAACCCCGAATCACGATCTCGGCGGCCCTGATTACCATCGCGCTGAGTCTGTTATTGAACATTTTCGGCGGCACACAAGAGACCTGTGTGCACAGGCAATTTAAAAAAGTCAAATAGGATCCATAAAAAAACTTGAAAATCAAGGCCGCAAAACTATGACATTATGGCAGGACATGTAAGTAAAGAGGGAACTCATGGCGAATCAGAAGACCCCAAAACCGGTCATTTGCTACATTCTGTGTCAGAGCTTGGGGCAGGAGACACTCAGGCGCAACTCACTGTAGGAACTCCAAAGCCCACACCAGTCGCGCCGTTCATTGAGGGTGGAGGGGCTTGCCCAGCGAAGCTATCGAGGGAGAGATAAGTGATTGACAGACAGGAAGAGGAATAAACATACCCATTTCCTTGTGTTAGTAGTAGGCGGTTCCCAAAGCCACCTGGATTGATTATGGGAGCATCGGCTTCCTGTTGCTCCTTCTGCTTCTCCTTCGTTGAATGGTCCCGCACTTCCTTCTCTAGGGCCGCTAGCTTCTCGACAAGGGTGCGTTGATGCTGGATCTTGTATGGCATAGAGAAATCATTCAAGGCATGCTGCCATGAGAGTTCCTCAACGACGTCGGGGCGCAATAGGTCGAAACAAATATATAGCAATGCTGCGAAGCACTCCTTGTTGCCGATATGCACAAAGTAGGAGAGCAGTTCCTCGGCAACTTCTGTGGAACCAGAAACGGAGGCCGTGGTCATCGCGTCTTTGTATAGCTTATCCTGCTTGCTCAGAGAAATGGATTCTTCCCAACGGCTGTTCTTCTAAGGCCGAAATGTACCAGGTATAAAACAAAAATTGGATTTGAAAAACACACCTTGTACAAGTGCGCAGCAAGTCTACGGAATTCGAGTAGTTCGTGCTTTTCTAACCGCTTGGCGAGGCTGGTGCTGTCAAAGTTGTCGAAGCTGTCAATGGAATCCCGAAGTGTTTTGTAGTCCTCTTCTTCAATGAGGAGGTCATTGTATGCGTCGTTCACGGCCTCGATATTGAGCTAAGAGAGAGGTAAGAATGTGTCCTCCAATAAATTGGTCAGACTGACATGTTGCACGGCAATTAAATACGAGCGGATGAGTGGTATATGATCAACTTGACGGAACATGCGCACGACTCGGGAATGATCGATGCGTGGGATGAGTACCGATAGCAGGTCTGTCAGAAGAGTCGGTTGTTCCTGCCTATAGAACGACAGGGCTTTGTAATAACTGACGCGGGAGAGATTCAGATTCGAGCGGGTTGTGCTGTTGGTGGTACCTACATCTCAACGTTTGCAACGCGAACAATGACATCCTTAAATTGATTATGGTCCCAAGCATCAGCAGAACGTTCGATCATGGCAAGAGCAGCGTTGTCCTGCAGGATTTTGTCAGTACATACTAATTTAAAGCTAATAGATAGACGGACAAATTCATCATATTTCACGTAAAGGAAAACGAGCTCGGGCCATAGGTGTGCCTTCTCGGCGGCGCGGATAACTTTCGGAATGTTGATACGCGAGACGAAGAGTTTCAAATGCTCCATCACTGTAAGATAGTGTTCAGCTTGACATCCCTCAAGCCAATCCTCCCAGACTTACGCTTCTCGGGGCGATACTTGCTGTAGAGGATAGAAAGCTCGGTGAAAATGCCCATCTGTCCTCAAGCATAAGCATGAAGACCAGTTAAATGAGGGGAGGGTGCTGACGTGAGCCCTCTCTAAGCTAAGCCCAGCCTCAAGGAGGGAAATGATCTCCTCGAAGTGACCATGATGCTCGTAACCTTGGATCAGGGAGGGAAGTTCCTCCGCATGGACAACGATGTTGAGACCGCAAATTTGAGCCTATTAGATTTAGAGTCAGGGAGATCACCACCTGCGAAACGATGTGGCTCACCAGACGGAACTCTGATTTCTCCAAGCATGCGGCATGTACTTGCTTCCATACCCTAGGGAGTAGTTAGCATCGTGTTCGAGCTGAAGCGATGCCCAATTCTTCTTACTGAGTATTCCCGGCCTTGCGTGCACTCTCGACGGCAGACTGATTCTCCCCGAGGTAAATGAGCGTGGTTGCAAGGCGGGCCCAATTTGAAATGCTTGTGAAAAGGAGCTTCGCCGCTTGGTACAATTCGTCTTCAAAGCATTTTTCTCCAACCTCAAGAATGTCTGCAACATTTGTGAAATTGAGGAAGTCCTCCATATCATGAAGGCGATCCGTTTTGGCATATGCGTAGGCCAGTTCAGTATCGATTTTAGGCTCACGAACACTCTTGCGCGCCATCTGGAGGAAACGGACCAAATCATCATACTTGCCGGCGTGGTTAGCAATCTCGATGATCTCTGCAAAGTTTGAAGGATCGTCAGCCTTGATGTATGAATCTAGACATAGTGGTTGTGAGTTAAATTAAGTTAATTGGTAGGTTAAAACTGAGGTGCACCGATGGAGTCACGGATACGGAGGCCGTCGAGCTGGGCCTTAGCCAACCGGCTCCAAACTTCCGGCTTATTGACCTTGTTCGCGTAGTCAAGGCCGCGGTCAATCGAGACGATATACTCTACGAGCACGTTTATGGCGTGCACGTGTTGTTCATATTTCTTGTAGATGGTGAACGCTTCCTCGTAAAGGCCGTGATCCGTGGCAATTCTGGCGATTTCTTCTTCATCATAGTTCTGCAGTCTGTTGATATAGCCAACGACCTTCCCCTTGTCAGCACGTATAGAAGTGAGCAACAGCAAGTTCTGGAGATTCCGGTTGTCGCTGAAAGGTGAGGGCTCAAGGATAATCTTCTCGAGCAGTTCAATGAGTTCCATGGGGAGATCGGCAGAGAGGAAAGCCTTGACAGTAACAGAAACATCGTCGGGGTCGGTGCTCTCAGGAACAGCAGTTGCCACCACCTGTAAGATGGTTGGTATCACAAAGATGGTCATTAAGACTGGCACCAACCTGATCAATGAGCTGACGACGGTACATGTTATCCGGGACAAGAACTTGCGCCCACAACTCTAGGACACGACGCTTGACCAAATAACGCGCCTGTTGCTTGAACATGGAATTCTCGTTCGTGATCGAAATCAATTCCTCGTCGCAGAAACCCTTGGCATACGCGATGTACGCGAGGTAGGGGTCACGAGCCTCGCAGAATTTCCCGACAACAAGTGGTTCATACAACTTCAAACGCATAATTCAGTGACTTAACATAAGAAAGCAGGCGTACATACGTTATTCTCCTTCAAGAAATGCTCAGGGTTATTATTACTGTCAATTGAAATCTTCGCAATCGCGTTGTAGATGGCAGGGTCTTGGATACCAGCCTGCACGCGCGTGTCCAGCCACGGTAGGATCAGCTTCAGGCGGTTACGCTGCTCGACCTCGTTCACTAGCTCATCGACAGGGAAATTGCCCGTCACCGACGCAAGTAGGCTCTTGATCGTAGCCTCGTCACAGTCGACGTCCAATAAACCACCAATGACTTGGGGAGTGCGCATCGAGTTCACACGTTGCACGTAAACTTCAATGAACTTCGTGAGACTATTTTGGTAGAGGTATAGAACAAGGTCGTGCACGAAGTCGAAGCGGTCGCAAACGATGATGAGGGGAATCTGATCCGAAAGCTTGGCTTCCTTCAAGAAGTTCTTGACTTTCTCGGGATTATAGTGATTAGACTCCCGGCAGATACGCTCGACCTCGCGAATTTGACCAGTCCTTGTAGCAGCTTGGATGTACTTGAAGTGGACTTCCGGGTCGTTGCTCAGGTTCACAACGGAACCAAGGTAATAATATAGACCTTCCAAATATTTGTCAGTTTCAGTCACATAGATTTTCGGTGGGCGTACCTTCGAAGCTCTTGAACGACTCAAACATCTCGATCAACTTGACTGCGCCGAGAATGTCGGAATACTTGGTGGCGATTTGAACTACAACCTGCAAGTTCTGGCGAATATTGACACGTAACATTTCATGCATGCATGCCATCGATTGCTCCGTAGTGAGACGACTGAAGTAGCTGACCAGCCACTGGAGGACACATTAGATAACGAAAAGCCGACTATACATAACACATACATCAGGGGAAAGAACGTTGGTGTGAACGATGGCCCTTTTGATGTCGGCGAGATCCTCATAATGTTCCAGAGCCTATTTAACTGGTCAAGCCAGATACATCGAAGACGAATGAAAGGTTCTCTACCCTCTGCAAAAGACCGGCCTTCTCGCATAGGTTTGCAATACGAGGGCGATCATAATGACTGAACATCTCATTGCCTAGGATTGCATCTGCAACCTGAGGTGCATGAATGAGATTCATCTCGAGGAGACGTGTTTGTAAAGGTCCTTGTTCGGGCTTGTTCTCCTTGAGCGCGTCCAACAAGAAGGACGTAGCAGGCTGGATCATGTTCTGAGACATGAAGATGTCGACAACCTAAGAAGCCTCCACCAGTCAACTCCGTTACTGATAAGCGGCAAAATACTAACCCGCTCAACGTCGATAAGGGGCCCAGCTTCGTCATTGACGAGTGCCGATGCAAATTCGGCGCCTTTGTCCGAATTTGTGCGCATGATGTGCTGCAGAAGCGCAACGTAGTCTGGCTGGAATCCAACCTTCTTCGCATACAGCACAATTTTGTCCGTCTGCCCTGTCTCAGCGAAGCACGCAATGACCTTGTTTGGCACATTTGCACGCAGATACACACTCAGTGCTAATGTCATGTCATGTTGTCGGACGATATCACCAAGTTCTTCACTACAAGTGAGCTGCAAGCATGTAAATATGAGAACAAGGTGAGAAATTTTATACCAGGGCGAGTCACCTTATTCTCTTTGAGCCACTTCTCCAAGAGCTGTTTCCTGCCTTGTTGCAAGACCGGGCGTGCGAGCTCTACGGATTCGAGATGATTAAGTTCACCCTTCTCCAGTAGGATGCCGAAGTACTGAAGGATGGGTGATAAACCCCCAGGCGGAGTAGGTGCCTGCTTGAATGACTCAATAATCTGTGCGGTGCGCAGGATGCCCTGTGGACAAAGTATAAACAATTCTTTTAATGAAGAGAGTAAAGAGTAACAACAAACCCGTGGAGAATTCGCCGCAATCTTGGCAGCCTCGTTGTACTGGCCACTCTGGAATAATGTTTGGTATTGCTGTTGGTAGAGGTCATCTGCGCCTGGCAGGTTACCGCGACTTGCAATTTTGAATGCGAGTTCCGTGTTGTTCAACGTTGTAAGAATGTACGGCACCATGGTTTGCTCATCCACACTAACGCCAAGCACCTGGCCTTTCCGGTTGATGCACAGAATCCCGTTTGTAGCCTCGTGCTCAGTCGCCACGAAAATGGTATCACCAGAGATCCGGTTCATATAGATGCATGCACCAGATTCGAGATCATATAGGTGAATGAAGCCGTACTTAGTCGCGAGGTAGATAATTCCATGCTTTTTGGACACCTGCATGGCGACGGGGAAGTCGTTCGTAGCCTCAGCCGGGAAGTAGACGTCGACAGCTTTCTTCGTGAAGGGAGGATCAGGTGCCTGATGGTCGATCTCCACAATGTGTAGCTGACAAGGCCAAGATTCACCAACTGAAAAGGAGCAAAAATCACTGCTCACCTTAGCACCATTACCTGTCCGCACAGCGAATGTAAACAGTTTCGTGATGTGTTGGCTTCCGTCAAGTTTAATTTCGGCGAACGCGGCAGCATGACCCTCGATGGGCTGTGAAACTCCACGCTCACGACTGTAGAGCTGCATAGCTCCCTTGACCTTGAAAGCAGACGGATTTGAAGGATTTCCCGAGATGCCTATTAATACCATCCACTTCTCATCCGCAGAAACGCGATAGTTGATTATTTGGCTGCCCGCAAGGGTGACATGCCGTTCAAACACTTTCTGTGGGGGGGAAGTCGCGTCCGTTATGTTCCAATGATACACCGAGGTGTCCGTGACGATTCCGATTGCAGACTCAGAGATCCACTTCCAGAAGACGATGTTTTCATTGTTTTCATGTGCTTTGACTTTTTGTTTTGTGTCAATATTGAAAGCCTGAAGTGTCTTGCCAGCTGCGGTCGGTATTAGTTTTGATAATATTCCCGGAAATCATCATAAACTTGCATTTCAATGCCAAGATCTTCTGGGTGGGATGCATGATGGCAGAGTCCGCGCCTATTGGCCTCCGGAGGACATTGTTGGCGTTCGCTAGGTCAATGATGACGACTTGATTCTGCTCATTGACCTTTTCACGGACACAAATGAAATGATCGGACTCGAGTGTTAAGGTCTGTGTTGTGAAGTAAAGAGATGAGAAAGAAAATCAACGGGAATACAGGGATGGTGTGAATGAACCTGGAAAGAAATTGATGCAGGCTGAACGCCGAGACTGGAGAGTTGTAGGTGCTCGGCAAACGCGATGGGTTTGGAGATATCCATATTGTGAAAAAAAAAGGTGATAGAGAACGCCGTTGGACGACTCAAGAGAACGCGTCAGAGGGGGTATCAAGTTGTAAGAACCGCTTCGCGAAACGCAGCAACTCAATTTGGGCTTGTTTGCTGGGCGCGGGCGCCCACCCGCAGTCACAAGCGCCCGTCTCTGCTTACTATTATTTAAGGGTACATGGTAATAATATAGACTCTATTCCTCAGCTAAAGCTAGGGCCTGTTCCAAATCATCATCACCCTCTCCCAAGGTGGCAGCAGGTGGCACGTTTCCGTAGAGAAGCCTCTGCACAATGATCGCTGGAGCAGCCAGTTAGCGTCTGGTCGACATCACGACCTGCTCACCCACCAATGTCCACCGAAAGCTGGAAAACAGCACAGACCTTGAACTGTAGAGGCGACCCCTGTGCGAAGAAGTAAACAGTCCTGCAAAAAAAGGTCATGAACTTGGGGGTTTGTGAAAGGACCCTGAATCAAGCGAAAACCGTACTTGAATGAGTCTCCCCCAACCCAGCCAAGAAGTGTTGACGAACGGAACCCGTATAGAGATTTTTGCTTGTAGTTACTAATGGGGATTTAGTAGGGCACAATTCCTGGATAAGAGTTGAAACTAGCCTATAAAATTGCGGAAGTGGTAGCGTGCTCTCTAACCCCAAGGCAAAGAAGCCAAGTAGCCAAATGAATGCATCCATTCGACCGAATATGAGCACCAGAATCGTTAGAAGGACACTGTTATGGATGAGAAATTGACGAGCTCTATCAGAATCTATATCCTTACATATAACCGGCAAGGAACTCGATGTGCTGCGAGTATGCTGACCATTGCCAGAACGACAATGGCCGGGAAGATGCGCCAAAGTTCTCAGGGCTTAACCGGGGACGGTAGAGGACGCATATATACAACAATGCTAGCTAAGGCAGATCAGCCTTTGTTTAAATACATGCAGTGGGGGGCTTACTTGACACAGGATCATCAGAAGGGATTGCACCAAGAGCGCGAACTCAAAATGCTCTCCGAGCCAGAAGAAGCACCGGGTGATATTGGCCAGCAACCTGGTCAGCCTCATTGGTCAATAAGCAGACAAAAGGTATAATGTGCGCACAAAACAGCACAAATGTCTCGGGAAAAACCAGTAGAATCTCTGGAATGGAGGACTGGAGTAAATAAAGTAATCGTACTAGTATTGCAAGTATCGAGGCGTACTTCTTCTTGATTATAGATATCGTCTGATCAAGGTAGACGAGAGGTGGCCCAACGGCCATGCCTATCGAGGCTAGAGTCGAGAGCCAGGGGGGTGCCATCCGAATGTTTTCCTATACAGCCGCGCGTGTTAAATTGTGGTGTCCGGAGCCACTCTCAGTCGCCCGCGCGGCAGTTGTCACGGGCTAGGCGATGGTGGCGCACGGAACCGAGGGTCCAAAATACAGCAGAAATTAGAACACATTTGTGAATACCCTTCGCTTGGCTTGGCATCGTAAAAACGTAGATGGGTTTTGGAAAAGGTAAAAGCGAAGTACCCAGAACTTAGGAAGAGGTGAAATCGAATATCACAAGGCACGACAACCCTTTTTTCGTGGCGAGAGTCTCCCCGAGCGGTGTTCTTGCATTTTTCTGCAATGGACTTTTTTTTCATCTCTCATGTCTCTATGCTATTGTAATTCGCTCGCACTGTGTTCATACTATTCAGACCAAGGTGGGGGATAACTGCCCGAATCTTGATCTGACCCTTCTTTCTGCTTGGTCAACCCAATGTTTTAGACTCACCTTCGGCGTAATTTGCATGTTTCGTCTCGGCACAGGCACTGGCCTGGCGCTTTGGTCATACGATAATGAAGTCGGCTCCTCGCGAATACTTTCGAAGCAACGGTAAAAGGTTATTTGCGTACGAGATTTTTCTTGTCAGGATTTCTTTGGTGACAGCTCAGGCTCCCTCAGGTGTTTAGTCTACGACCTAGATCAAGCATGCTAGTGCAGCTCCTGCAGGTGTTAGGCTTGTTGCGCTCCGTGTTCTTGCTGCAGGGGAGATGAAATAATGTTCAGGGGTTGTGAGATTAGAATTTCGACTAGATAAGTGGCTTCATTTCTGTAAACTTGAAGTGGCTGCTGGTGTCACCGACATCGAGTAAAAGTATACCCACCCTCCTCTGATTACTCACTGCAGAGGATATCTCATTCGTCTCACAGTATCCGAGCAGGTCTGGGCTAGCAACTCGACTCATTGCTGGGACTTTCAGGGATCTTTGAAGATCCAACGACATCTTGCCATCCTAAATGCTGTCGCACTTGACCTACCGGTTGTACCCTCCTTCCAGCCCATGCTCAACGATCTGGGCGGTCAGAAGGTCAATTACTAAATGTTCTCTCACAAGCGGTAGTTCTGATCTTCGTTGGCATGTCATCCATCTTTCCCGCGAATTCCTTTAACTGTATGGCAATGATGATAATTTTATGAAATGTCTCCACACCTCTTGTCAGCCACGCGTGGATATACGCTAGCATCCTAGGGGTAGTTTCAAACAAAGTTCTATCGTTGATCTTGAAGCAATTACTTGTGCGGGCTATATCCACGATTTGACCAATGCATTAACAGAGGACGCTGGTTGTAGAAGACGTCATCGCTTGCTATCTTCTCTTGATGAGAATTGCTCGTCTTTTGCCAACCACAACTGGAATCAGATTTCAGGGCACGGGAAGACGTACCCTTGCTCCCCCATCTCTTGGAACCCTCAACGAGAGCTTCCCCTATCTGGGTTCCCTATACATTCCCGTGTTTGATTCTGCTTGCAATGCTCCACCCTTCAAACTCCGCCTTGCAGACCTGTATTTGTGTTTGTATACCTCAGGGAGGCATCTGGCAGGATATGGACGTGCCAACCCTCGGTCGAACATTGGGAGGATGATCCCATTAGGCGAGCATATCATAATTTGGTATCCTTGTCGTGAAACTAGTTGAAGACGGTGTGTCCGGGTCTGCTTGGTATAGTAAAGAGGTTTCCATCACAATACTTTAGTTCCTAATCACCTTATGCTTGGCCTCAGCGTTCAGCGCTCAGCTATATGGTCTGACGGAGCTCACTGGATGCCGTGAAGCTGACAGTTCCACTGATAGCATCTCTTAGTGACCTGGTGTCATGCCGTCTTGCCGATTCCTTTGATCATCTTAGGGCAATACGATAGCTTTACGTATAAACGGCATCCTCGGCACTCGCAAACTCCACCAAAATTCCCTAACGCTGGCTTCTGTTGTCTCCTTGTTCCCTCTCCCGTTGTCGGTGCCGACCGTATCTAGATAACTCGGACTTGAAGGGTTCACGCCACCCGCTCGCCTGATTTTCGAACGTTTCTTGCCGTGGTGCCGAATTATTCCGGCGTCTGAGAACGCACCCATTGTTGGCAGATTAAGAACGTACAAGGTTCAGAAATTCATCTCGTGGTAACGGTGCCGAACTCGTTGTCCACCTGATTGGAGCCGGCAGCCTTCTTGGAAATAACTCGCACTCGATCGGAAGCTGCTCCTGAGGTGCGCGCGATCTACGGCATGCTGCCCCCACTTTAAATGGGCGGATAGCCCTGGTGTGTGAGCACCCATTCACAAAAGAAACCCTTCATCTTTCTCTGATACATGATGTCAGTGCCAACCGAAACGTGTCCACGTGATTTCGGTGTAGCCATTGTGGGCGGAGGAATTTGTGGTGTTGTCTTAGCTATTGGTCTATGTAGAGCTGGCATTAAGGTCGACGTGTTCGAGGCAGCGGTTAGTATCCTCTGATCCTCGATTACGTCCCTGATTCTTGGCTGTAACTAACTCTGTGTAACCTCCACAGTCGAAGTATGGAGAAGTTGGCGCAGGTATCGGCATTGGTACCTGCATTTCGCACCCCATCTTCCAAGAATTCATTCCTATGGGGTTTTCTTTAGGTCCCAATGCTGTCCGAATATTCGACCATCTCGGCGTACTCGATAAAGTGGCTACTCATACCGCGCGAAAGGGCCCCGACCTGCACACTTTCCGATTTCATGCTGGATGGGGAGATCACGAGCTTATCTACACAGTGAGACTGCGGAATGTTTGTTCTGACTCAATGAATATCTTATGGATGGTTTGCTAGAATCCTGCACGTCCCACGGACTTGCGTTTGGGCCTGCATCGGTGTGTCTCTATGACACCTCGGCATAACACATCTGTCGACTTTTTTTCCTTGCAGAGCAGCATTACTGGACGCGTTGGTCACCTACCTTCCCTCAGATCTCGTGACGACGCATTTCAACAAACGTTGTGTCAACATAGTTCCTTCCAGCTCGATGACCGGTCGTGTTGTGCTTCATTTCACTGACGGCACAACCCACGAAGCCGATGTCGTGGCTGGTGCAGATGGTGTTCGGAGCAATGTACGGAAGTTTGTAGCTGGCGAAGATGCCTCCACCGAGTCAATCGCCTATAGCAACTGTGCTGCATACCGAGGCTTAACAACAATCGAGGCACTTCAGACCGCTGGAGTCAAGACAAATCTGGGTCGCTGGCCTATCTGCTGGATGGGCAATGGTCAGGTTGCCATTCTGGTCTATTATCTCCGCATAGTATATCTGATCACCACACTGGTTAGAATCTCGTCGCCTATCCCCTTGACAAAGGTGTAGTAAGTATCCAGGCGTGGTGCAGGATATGTCTCACGTTCTATATCCATAAGATGAACGTCGCCGCCTTCGTTACTGATTTCGATCACCCCATGGGTTCACTCCACTCTCCAGACGGAGACAAGTGGACAAAGGAAGTGACGCAGGAGGAAATTTTAGAGGCGTTTTCCGGATTTGGTGAAGATCCACAAACAGTTATCCGTTGTATGGAGAGACCCAGCAAATGGTCTATCCACGTTGTTTACCCACACCTCAATTCTTTTGTGAAAGGCAATGTTATCCTCCTGGGAGACTCGGTGCGCTCTGAGACTCGAATTGTCGTATCTATGACCGAGACTCCTCCCCTAATTTCCCTTCTCAGGCGCACGCGATGTTACCTCACCTTGGAGCTGGTGCAGGCCAGGGTATTGAGGATGCTTACGTGCTCGCGAGTCTCCTCGGGCATCCGCAAAGCAAGGCTCGCAATCTCGAGGTGCAGTTCCTCCTGTTTCCAAAAGCCGCAAAACTTGACTGACACTCAAAATGCAATTTTAATTTCCTACAAATAAAGGCCATATTGCTAGCTTACGATCGCGTTCGAGTTCCCCGAGCAAACTTCGTCGCGGCGCGGAGCAAGTTGGCAGGCGACATCTACCAAGGTCACGGCCCTTCCGGCCCATCAATGGAAGCGCGAAAGGCAGATCTCGAGCAGATTTGGGGGGAACCAGTATGGCATCATGACATAAACGCCGACATTGAGACTTGCATCAGTCGGTTGGTCGAGGAGGGTGTATTCGTCTGATCCTCCCTCTGCCCTGGCCCAGAAATGCTGTAGTATCTGACCGATGAAAAGGATAAAGACACAAGATAGGCGGATGAGAATTAGCTATTTTTACTCCTGGGTTTATCGCCAGAACTGCAAATGGGAGCCGATCTGTAACAGGCAAGCTGCGGAATTAGAGGTGAGCCACCAGAAGACACCCTGGAGTGTCCAAAGTAAAGCATTTATTGTCCGTTCGAATTAAATCGTGTCACCAACACAACCTACACTAGCCAGACAAATTAAAGGGAATTCTCCGAAATAACGTCAGAACATGATTCCGGGCGGTAGTGAAGGGTATTACCAACTTGGCAAAAGGCCAGGTCTATATAATTCGAAAGAGTCTATCCTTCGCACGAAGATACGAAAGAGATGCGACGCCAATTAAGCAATTGTATCTAGCATCATTACACGTCCAAATTCAGTCTGTGGAGCATTTGTATTTCTAATCATCCCCAGAGGGAGGTTGGGATCAAAGTAGTATAATGGCATGATCTCAGCTGATTGTGAGGTGGAACCATGAGATATTCAAACGAGCCCATCAAGTGAATAGAAACCTACCACGCTGGGACCGTGAGAGGAATCTTGACGGTTGTCTGCAAAAGGGAGTTAATACAAATTCCACCATCAGTGCAAAGTTTTGCTCACCGCGAGACCCTGTCACACGCATCGCATTTGAGCAGCCACCGAAGAAGGAAAAACAGGGCATACCGATAGACTGGTTTCCTTGTACTTAACACTCATGTCAGCAGCGGTCAGGCGCATGGCCTCTATCGCCTCGTCTAGAGTCACAGAATAGACGCCATCTGCAGCCATAGAAAGCTGCGCAGCTGTCACAGCTTTGACGGCTAGAATGTTCTGTGAGAACTTGATCGTGCCTCAGGCTCACACTACGTACCACCCAAACTATTGCGCTCCTGAATGCAGAGAATTACCATATGAGCAACTGAGGGCTAATGCATGAAGGCGGAGACGCGCACGATGCATGGAATTTGTACAAGTCCGTCAATAGGATCACATGTTAATCCAAGGTTGTGTTCTGCGTGGTCTTTTAGTCTCTTACGTTGTTTTGGTAAGAAGCAGTAAAGAAGGACCTATTCCTATCTCGGCAGCTTGTAACACCGTCTCAGGGGATGCTGAGAGAGAATCAGAGGTAGAAACTCGTTGGGGAAAGAAACTGCGTATACCTCCCATGCACGCGGCAAATCCAGCACTAGCCATTGAACATGCAACTACCGAAAATTAATGTTCCATATGATTATGATGGGTTGATCCTCCGCTTGACGTACCTCCAACTTCTGCTTGACATCCCCCTTCCGCAGCAGAGATTGTACTACCGCGCTTGAAAAGCATACCAATAGCCTGGGAAGCAGGTGAATCAAATTACAAGAGATCACTGATATTGACCATACGGCTGCAGTCAACAAGAAAGTCTTGATAGACTTTTCCGGGTCATCACTGACGAACTGCATGAATGGAAACGTTGAGCTTCTGCACGTGTGAAAAAAAGGAATCGAAGACTTCAGTGATGTATTTCAACACGGCTGGTATCACACCGGCTGCCCCGTTGGTCGGCGATGTCACAATCCGTCCGCCACTCGCATTTACCTCATTCACCGCGATAGCATAGCAAGATAAGAAATCCATAGCCGGTATCATTGTCTTTCTCTGGAACATGAGAAGGACATGTCAGTTCCAAGGGGTTGATGGCAGACTGAAAGAAGGCCATTTTCAAACAAACTGACAGGTGGTTCGGGCAATATAGCGTGGTCAAAGGACCCAACAACTCTTGTCACATGGGAGTGTCTCGGGCCCCTGAGGCTAGCGATGGGATGTGTTTCCAAAGAAGGGTTGCTTCGATGACGGTCACCGTCAGGTGCATCTATAGCGCTGGCGAATTGGTCTCCGCCTTCGATGGCCTGGGGATGTGGCGTTGACAGGCCAGGGTAGAAGCTGGTTGGCCGGGAACACCGTTCAGGGGACATAACTTGCATGGGTAGAGTGCTCACGCTCACCCTCGCATGAGGCGACGATATAACATCGGGGCCCGTCGCCGCAGCCCAAGTCGACCTGGCAACGTCGTCTCGCGCGTGTGGACCCCGGACCGGATGCAGTCGTCCATCGTCGCCCATATGCGCATCAACTACAAACACGTCATTCAAGCCGTTTGCTCCCGTTACGTCATTCTGACCTTGCTGTGAATATCCTCGTCACTGTAACCAAAGGAGCGCTCGTTATCATACACAATTTGAGCGATGGTCATCTACAACCCATGAAGTTAGCATTCGTGATGAAACTTTATGCGAAGGTAGTCCGAAGACGCTTTTAGGATAGTATCGGGAATAAGGAGCAGAACGTATTCCGTGTCGAGATAAGGTTCATCTCGCATTTCACATCCATCACATAAATGTCTATGTCTCCCTAACGAGCAAGGATCAGGAAAGAGCAAAGGTGGTCCGTACGTTGTGCACACGGGTGAGATTGAGTAAGCTATCCCCAGATTTGAATGCATAGGGGGGCTGGTCACTATCTGTAGGAACTTGCTGGCCCACAACAGCCGAGCTTCTACTAGCATGCTGATGTAGTCGCGCGCCATGCACAGAACTTTTATTGACACCTTTGTAAAAAAGGTTTTCGTCGACTACTCGTGCAGAGCATTAGGATAACGCAGGAGCCTTATTTTGTCCGAACGTACCCTTTGTCTTCTCGTTTACGACGAAGCCACCGCCGACACTATATCACATCAGTATTAAGACTTCACTCTACGCTAGCTGATGCTGGATTTCCATGACATCTTACCTAAAGTACTCATTGGTGGCTACAAGATCGCCATTCTCGTCAAATCCAGAAAAACGCATGCCGTTAGGATGGGTCTTAAGGACCTGATCCCACCGCCACAGCATGTCACGATCCATGTCGTACGAGATACGGTGCTTCCCGCCCAGCAACAGAGTCTTGTTTGTCTGGATGACAGTGTAGCGTGAGGAAATCGTACCCGTGTCAATTGTTTCCGGATCAGAGCCTACATGTGCCGGGTGAGGTAATGTACGCATGGAAAGAAGAGATGAGGGACGACCTTCTAGGCCAAGAAGTATCGCCTGAGGAGTGTGATGACTTGAACAAGGATGGTCAATACGTTAGTGTATTCGTGTATGGTGCTAAGCTCACCCTTTTCCTAGACGTCAAGTGTCAACGACATGGGAGGACAAACACAGTATGAGCTGATTCGCACCTGTTGCAGCCAGTGACCCATATCTGATGATCTTCAATACATTTAGCAATACGCGAGGTAGTGGACATACAGCGAAATTTTCACAGTTCTGATCTGGAAGGACGTTCAATCGTCTCGTTGTCGGACATCAAAACCTGAACGCACTTTCTCCAACAAGCCCAACTCTAATAAGTCATTGATGAATATTTTTCCTGCACGCATTGGGCCAACTGTATGCGAACTGCTCGGGCCGACTGCGTGGTGCTATGCTAAGAAATGGTCCCCCGATGGTGGGAAGGAAAACTCGTGACGCTCACCCCCGATGCTGAAAAGATCAAAGGTGGAAATGACAGCATGCTCAGGCTTGATTGATCCAGTCTCCAAGTCCGAGCCGGTCTCTTTACCCTGGTCACGAAGCGAGAGCGCGCTAAAGGTTCTTGAGGGCGAAGTTCTCAATAACCATCGACGCCGTATAAGCGAACTATGTCGTGAAGAAAGGTATGGTGAGCACACGATATGTCGGAAACTCACCGAGCAAGGCCTCGGATAGAACGTCATGCGAGAGGCTAAGAAGCGAAGCGAAGGCGACGACGGTAATTCCAACACCGCATACGGGCCGTGGTTACCGTCTCGTTCGAAGCGAGGCGAGGTTGACGGTGACGGTATTTTTGTATGGGTACAGTACATGGCAGGGAAATTTTACATGTTACGTTGATGTTGATAAAAAGTATTTCTATATTCCTTCGTCGTGAACGAACATTTTACAATCCAAGTAGTCGCACGATAACGGCAAGTTCGAGAATGAAATAAATCGCGTTGTATGACCGTAAGCACAATAAGTTGACTGTGGTTCTGTATAAATTGATGACCAGGTGGTGAGAGAAAAGTGGACGAGCTCGTGCCGTCGCATCTGAGCCAATCGCGACGGTTGCCGTGATCTCTCGTCGGGGCTGAGCTACTCGCTCCCTCGCTCATCCTTTGGCTCTCTCTCCCCCTGAGTCTATTCAGTTCCATCATACCCGACCTGCTCTTTTCATTTTCCGTTAGTCTCTTCCAACTACGGTGCAGGTCGACAAGGCGACAGACCGACTGTAATCTCATTTAGCTACCCGGTCAGATATCGCCAAAGCTGGTCAATTATTAGTTCCTGGTAGGCGCGCCCCACTGTTTTGACTACCGTCCCCTCGTCGTAACCAATATTCTGCAGTGCTAACAGACGCACTTCACAACCATGATCGGCTCCTCAGCCACACCACCACGACGTCCTCACGATTTACCAATCGTTACTCCCATTCGTCACTCTGCTGGGTCCTCTTCGGCCGCGTCTTCCTCAGCGCAGCATCTCTCCCTCGAAATCCTGCTCTCTGCACATTCAGAAGCGGAGAATCCAGCTATGAGTGCACTAGAGCAGTGTATCTCCGAACGCAATATCCTCTTATCCCAAAATACCCAGCTATGGAAGCTCGTCGAAAAGTCTCGTGGGCTTTATACGGAGTCGCAAAAAAATTTAGAGAGGGTTAGAACGGAGCGGGACGCTTACAAGGCGAGGTTGGTAAAGCTTGGAGAGAACCCAGACACGATTGCGCGCGACCATAAAGTGAAGGACAAGCAGTTAAAACCATCCCCCTCTAGCAATGGAATGCGGCACGGCTCTGATAGCAGTAACTCTCCAAGTTCAGGTCCGAGGCTTCCTACTCGTCATCAATCAGCTGATACAGGTATTCATATCTCATTGTGCTGCATGGTCCCTTCAGTTCGCTAATCCCTCGACTACTACTAGGTTTGAGTACCGGGGCCGGGGCCGAATCGCGCACCCTTACTCCTGATTGGTTGCCAACACCCAGAACACCCTTGACAGCAATATCGCAATCCTCTCTCGATTGCCTGGAACTTTCGGTCATACCAGCCGTGCCTGGTCCGCCTTCCCATCAGCACCCTTCGACCAAGCCACTTCATATACCCAAGGTTGACAATCGCACCGATCGCACCGAAACAGAGTCTGGTTCTTCTAGTTTCCAAGCCAGCCATCCTCCTTCCCCCGTCGTCAGCTATCCTCCTAACGATATATACCTGTCTAGCTCGTCAGCTCCCTCCCCCCTAGAGACAACACCCTCTTCCAGCCACTCTGGTCTTCAGTCTCTTACCCAACTACAGACCACCAGCCGCGAGTCAAAAATTACCCACCCAGAAGAGGCAAAGCAGCATAGATCGTCACCGATTCATTTTGTCGCTGATAGCTCCAGAGCCGCGGGGCTTAGCCAAGGCCATCATAGTCGGGGGCTACCTCCTACACCTTCTGATGCGCGTAATGTACCGGATGCGCGTGATCCCACAGCTGATAAGTCGTCTACGCGTAGAGATTTGTTCGATGGAGAGTTCCTCGATTTAGATGATTCAGATAGTCTGTATGATTCAGCCGCCGACCACGGCCTGACGTCACCAAGTCCTCAGAACGGCAGGAACCCCCCAGGTGATGTTGGGCCACGCGTCGCGGTTCTTCTCCCCCCTGCCGCCGATGATTTTCCCCTCCCACCTGGTGTAGTGAATCCAAGTAACCTGAGCAACGGCGAGTCTCATTTAGAGACACCTCAGGTCACTCCTGCCATCGAGAAGACCCGTAGGATCGACGCTCTGGAATCCCCTACTACCCCGACCCCGAATGCTGCTTATGGTTCTCACTCGCCCTTCATGTCAACATACCAATTCCGCGCTCTTCCCCTTCTTCCCTATGACCTTCCCTACACCCGTATCACCGTGACGAATTCCTCCATTCGGCCGAATGACCGCGGCAAGGATGTACTTTCCTTTGTGGTTCAAGTCAATCCTGGAAACCAAAAGGAGCCCTACATGATTGAAAAGCTTTATAGCGATGTACTTGGATTGGACCAACGTATCCGCTCTCGCTTTGGGAAGAGCTACAAGAAAATACCCCATCTGCCGGATGGGAAGTTGTGGAAGGATCATGCACCATCGAGAGTTGATCAACGCAAAGTAGACCCTTTTTCCTTTCCCTATGCGAGGAAACTGACGCCAACCATATAGGCCGTGCTGGAGCAATATGTTCAAGCGCTCATCAACCTTCCTGTCAAGAATAACGATGAGATTATCGCATTTCTAACCTCTGACGTCGTCAAGGAAACAAGCAAACCCGTCGCTCGTGAAGGCTACAAGGAAGGCTACTTAACGAAACGTGGGAAGAACTTCGGTGGCTGGAAGACAAGGTTTTTCGTTCTCCAGGGTCCACAGCTGGAGTATTATGAAAGCGTACGTTGCTGGGTTGCTCATGGT
>QFDX01002558.1:0-17164 GCA_003315875.1 Lactifluus piperatus | reverse complement strand
GTTTCTCTCTGGACTGGTTCCCTGCGGACGTATTTCAGCTTTTATTGCTGAGGATAATTGAGTGGGGTTATTATACTGACGTGTTTGTTGGTCCATTACTGTTTTGATCAACGAGAGGAGAATTAGTGGAGATGCAAATAAGGCTAAGAGAGCCCTACGGACCGACTTTGATTGCTCCCACAGTATCGTCGATGGCATGTATAGCTCCCTCAACGACCTTCACATCATCACTGACGCCTCGCATGACGCCCTCAACGACCTGTACTTTATCGTCGATGCCTCGCACGACTTTCTCAACGACCTTCACTTGGTCATCGACCCCTTGGGTGACCGCCAAGGTTTTCGCCGCCGTCATCACAGTCTCTTCTTTTGTGAGCATGTCCAGCCGTTCAAGTGCATCCTGAATCTCCGCCTTTCCCGCAAGCCTGCTCAAAAACCTCTCTGTCACAGAGTCAGTCAAAAGGGATAAGTCTGAGCCAATAACACTCACCAATCCGCCTCTGCATTATTTCCTGGGTGGAAAGCGCCAGAATCCAGAGCACCTGCCCCATAATTTTCCCGAGTAGTTCGGTCATTGCTTCTGTCAGCGTGATCCCATTGTAGATGCTGAGACGTTGAAGGAAAAATTGTATGCGCTCGAACAGGTTGAGGAGCATGGCATGGCTTGCGACAACGTCCTTTGCTGCCTGAGATAGACGTTTCATGGAAGTTCACCTACCATAGGAAGGGACTTACCCCGAGGAGAACACCGATGCTTGTAAAGATTGCCTTTGCGGGAGGAAATGGCTAAGACATACATGTTGGTGCATAGTAATAGAGGGAATGAACAGATGTTTAAACGCTTACGGCTGCGGCGCCTTCGCCGAGTGTTGCTGAGAGTGTGAATAGGATGTTTACCGTAGGGCTCAACCATTTCATCAACTTGTCGTCTCCCTTGCAGAACGCATCGAATGCGCGTGCTTGCCACCGGAATACGTTTAGGACAGCGTCGGGAGAGTCGCAGTTGTCGAGAACAGCAGCGAATGGATGGGTACGTAAGTCTTGCTTGGTGAGCTTTCTGTACTCATCTGAAGCAGCATCAAATATGTTGATAAAGTTCGCGATGGAACGATCTTTTGGTGTTGGTTGATTGACTGAGGACATCACAACGGGTGATAGTTGGAGGATAACGAATCGTTGCAGTATGAGTAAAAGGTATATTCTGCCTGTGAATCCAGATACACTGCCTAACGGCACAAGGCAACTCTCAGGTGAGAATTATACTTGATATGGAATACAGACGCACAGTGTGCCGGCAAGGAAGAGAGGCACCATTCTGACAGGTGTAGTGGCAGCTACGCCCTCAGTACTGTAGTAGTCGCCAGTCTGGACAGCGGGCTCGGAATTGCGGCGGCGGAATAAGGTACAGGATTGTCACATGGTACAGCATGTGATTCACGCCTGAGGTGAGCTTTCCTACTACTCGAGTACAGTACAGTACTACATCCTCCCTAGGTGCCCGGGTTTGACGTTCCAGGTACGCTCAAGAGCGCACCGCCAACGAACGGAGGCCATGGTCACGGTGCTAGAGTATGGTCTGAGGCGGACTAAGCGCTTCGACCGGGTCGGCGGGTCGGTTCCGGTCTCAGTCCGAGGACCCCGGAGGACGTTTCACACATTCCCTTGATTGGGCACGTTGCAGGTACTGTATTGATGGGCTTCGCTTACTCTGCAAAGGTACCGTACCGCAACAGAAAGTCATACTACGAGTTCTTACAACGCGTGGTTCCCTTCTGTACGCAATCCCGTGTGACAAACAGAGCCTAATGTACAGTATCATACAGTACTACAATTTTGATTGTAGCGATTCACCCCTGCATAGGTGAATGTCACGCGCTCCTTCCTCGACATCGAATCGCTCCCTTTTTTGACTAGCCGCCTCCTCTTCTGCGACTCCCACAGCCCACGAAATCGCCGAGTCGACCAGTGCATCGAGCTCTGCCCGCGTGTTTCCAGCATGGAGACATACTCGCACTCGGTCTGTGCCCTTTGGAACAGTGGGCCAGGTGATCGGACGTGCGTTTAGGCTATGCGCGAGCAGGTAAGCAGATAGATCGTGTGCGCGGCATGTCAAAAGCGGTATGATAGGCGTTGGAAGCTGTGCCTTTGAGAGGTGTCGAAGATGGCCTGGGAGAGAGAGGATGTGTCGTGGTACGGATGATACAGTGAGGGCAGCATGGATACGCTCTTGGAAGTATGTAGAGTGATCAAGAACACGCGCCGCGAGCTTCCCGACAGAGATCGTGGTTAGTTTGTACGTATGATAGCGCAACAGAAAACGTACCTGCTCTGCAATGCCTTCCTCGAGGAGGTCAAAGGAGCACGAGGCAGCGATTATAGCCGAGTTGCTGAGAGCAGTCGTGTAGATCAACGGGCGCGCAAAGTTGAGCAAGTAATCCCGGACCAACGTGCTCGTCAACAATACCGCTGTACGACCCCTCGAAAATAAGTAAGTACATCCACGCACAATTTGGAGCACACGTACCACCGGAGGCCGCGAGAGCCTTGCCAAAGGTATGTAATCGTGCCAGGACGCGGTCCTCCAGGCCGAGCAGCGCGACCATCCCACGACCACCAGGCCCATATATCCCCGTCGCATGTGCTTCGTCAACGAACATGTGCGCATTTCCAGCGGGGAATACCTCGTCCATGGTGTCAAGCATCGCGCGGAGGGGCGCAACAGTACCATCCATGCTATACACGCTCTCCACCGCAACGAAAACACTACTTTTGCCCTCCTTCAGCGCGACGTTCTCGCTTCTGAGGGCCAGCAGTGCAGCACGCAGCGCGTGTGGATCATTGTGTGAGAATGCCCGACGCAGCGCTGGTGCGACACGTGAGGCGCGCATACCATCATGTACCGAGGCGTGAATGGCCATGTCATATAGTACAGCATCGCCAGGATGGGGAACGGAGGCAAAGAAGCCCGCATTGGCATCGAAACCCGAGTTGAAGAGCAGCGCCGCGGGAGCGTGGAAGGTGCGTTCGAGGCGCGCCTCCATTGTTGCATGCGCGCGATTGTATACGAGTAGACGCGAGCCGCCAGAGCCAAGAATCGCGGGCGCCGCATGGAGCGCAGTTAGGACGCGCGCGCGGAGTGGCAGAGAGGTTGCGAGGGAGAGGTAGTCGTTGGAGGAAAAATCGGCTGGCGGGGACGACGTCCGGTTCAGCTGTGATACGGTGGCCGTCGTGGGAGAAGTGGAGGCGGCTGCAGGGGTGAAAGATACAGTAGCATTTTCGTTGTGAATTGAAGGGGAAAGAGAGAGAGAAGAAGCAGGGAGGCGGCGTCTGATGTTTCTGTCTTCGCGGGAAGCAAGGGCAGTGGCGAGTTTCTGGGTGAGGGCAGACATAAAAACCGTCCGGGTTCTTAGGTGACCTCCGCCGCCGACGTTGACTCTAGGGATACCTCACCTATTTCACACTGGAAGTCTGGAGACTTCAAGGGTGTGCTGGTCCGGATTCCTGACTGCAGATAGTGAAAAATTTTGGCTCCTCCGTATGTCTCCGTTGCTCCTTCCGGCTTTTGCGCTGCTGCCGAAATAAAATCCGCTTTTCATTCCTGGACAGCTCAGTTCATGTCCACCTTCCCGAGCGCCCCGTAAGCACGCATTTATCGCTGCTATACAGTACACTTCCTTGATTTAATACTATCCATAGTGTTCGATGACTCGGGCCATTCGTCATGCGAGCGCCAACAGCGCAAGTGCCGGAAAGCCTCACAACTGGCCGCAACCGCCAAGAATCCGCAGTTCCTTAACCCTACTTGTGCCATTTATGGTGTCTACAACATCTGCGTCGTCGTCGGCAGCATCTAATACAGGTCTATTTCCTGCTCCCCGTTTGTCATTGAGCGTCACTGATGCCTCTACCTCGGCGTCGATACGATGTCCCCAGCTGCTAATTTGAGCCCCAACGATGCTGCCTTCCGCAATCTGGATGCAGTTGCCATAACAATGTGTCCGGGTGTCACCGCGATCATGATGCTTCTTCTCGGGGCGAAATGGAACCATGGGCGGAAGAAGACGCAGGTACTTTGCACGAATAAATTTTTGCTCACTGGATTTCATTCGATGGTTTCATCACGCACTTACTCGTAACCTAATTTTTTTTCAGGGCGAGTCTCTCGTTAAGTGCTCTTTCTCTGCGACATGAGCGGAAGAACGTCCACCATACATGTGTTCTCTGAGATATGTGTAGAGTAGCCCTACTCACAGCAATCCCCTTCAGCCTCTCGCACCATGGTCCACCAGCAGTCGGGCGATTTCGCGACATCGACGCTGTGTAGCTACACTCAGTGCAGCCCGGCCATGCCCTCCCTGGACGTTCACATCCGCTCCATGCCCAATTGGTAGCCGAACAACCTCAGCCCTTGTCTATCCTGACACGAGAATCAGTGGAATATTGCTGTCGCCATTCTTTGCGCTCACATCAGCTCTGTTTCCTCTGGCATTGATATCGGTCTTGTACTGGAGAAGCCGTTGCAGAACCTCCGCATTCCCATGTCTCCACGTCGATGCGATACAGCGTCCCGGCGATTGTCCCGACCACCTACCTGTGCTCCGTGCTCTAGCAGTATCCGCATAACTTTGAGTCCGTCATGACGTGTTAGCAGTGATTGGTCTTCGATTTCCCTTTTCACCTCAGCTCCATCAGAATACAACTCCTTACAGCGGCACGCGCAACTGAGCCCTGTAGGCCCTGTCCCGAGCCGACCTGGCATATTTGCATGTTCAACAATAAGGTGCTTGCTAACAAACTGAATCCACTGTAGGCCACGGAATACAAAGCAGTTGCACTGAGTCGTGGAAGTTGCCCCTGTGGTTGGTGCATGAAACTTGCTGTACCTGAGCCCGATGTCATGTATCCGACCGAGCCCATGCGGCAAGATGAGACTTCTTTGGGTCGAACAGACATATAGTGGCATCTTCAATTTCCGGTGTCAGCCTCTCGAACCTCTTTCATGATCCACCCAGTGTTCAGCAGAATAAAATGCGAGTGGAAATGTCTTCAGCCGTTTTTAATCTGTTTCGCGTCCAACTGTAGCAACACAACCAGGCAGGCCCAACCGAGGAAAACGCGCGCGGACTTGAGGGGGTAACGATTCCGGATAAGGTCCTGACATTTGAGGAAGCAAGGCCGATCATAAGTTCTTTCACGGAAAAGTGTGGGACCTGAACTATTTGGAGTTCCCGACAATCGACGATGGAAACCAAGCTCGAGCCCGCAGAAAGAACTGCATCTTCTGCATCTAGTGGTCGCCAGTCCTACCACAAGTTTGTGCGCCTGCGGTCGAGTCAAACTCGATCGTGAATATCTCACCGAATTCTTCAAAGTGAAGAGGCCGAATTGCTGCAATCAAACATTGGAACAACCGATGTGCATGTCGCCATTCTTTGAAGGATGCATTCCAAGCCCGTGTATAAGTATCGTCCACAGTTTATTAGCAATTCGTCCAATGCCTTGCGAATGCTCGATGGCGGTATACATCGACGTAGGGTGTCCAAGTGACAGAATACACGTCTGACATGAACAAAAACTAACAGTAGCGTAAGGTAGGTTTCTGATATTCCCTCGGTTCGTTCAGAGAGTGAACTGTAACAATTTATTTATCATCCGCCCTCCATCTCCGCTCGTGTGGATGATCATTGCGAACAAATGAACGGGTATATTACATTCATATCCTTTCGTTGTCCTCCTTCCTGGTGGAGAGACAAACATTGGCAGCCAGATGTAAAATAATAAATGGTATGTCTTGCTCCGGTCGACTCGTACATATACGTAGATTCGAATTTGTGTTCCAAAGAAGTTCTTTCAAACACTCGAGGACCTTTTCTCCAGGGAACTCGATCATATCATATAGATAGTGGGCCAGCGCGGTCTCGCAGGGCTGTGTCGATCCATCACGACACTTCGTATATATTTGGGAAAAAAGACATTCCAGCAAGGGTCAGAGTTATCACATAGTTGAGTGAGGAGGGATGAGAGCAAGCCTCCTAGGATGGTCGTACAAGTATACGAGTATATACAGTACTGTATGCCTCTAGACCCACAGCCTTATAGTGACAAGGTTGCTTTCTTTTAAATCCAACTTGTATTTCGCTGTAGTTTAACCAAAACGCGATCCATGTTTGTGATAGAGGGTGCTATACGGAGTTAAAGTGGCGGCTTGATACAGGCCCGTGTGTGGCACCGTTTTACACAGCTTATTAATAAGCGCTTTACGTTACAAACCTCAAACCTCCCCGTGACCGGAGGGATTCTCTTCAAAGCAAAACACAGATATTGCGACCACGTCCTGACAAGTAACTTACCACACTGGTTTTCATAGACCAGGTTCAGTAATTCGTTACTTGGCCTGTCTTGTTCGCCCTTTCGCCAACTCCCCGAAATAGCTGTACTGTACCTGTGCAGGTGACCGATCGTTTGTGCTAAGCATCAGGTCAGGAACGGGCACCATTCAAACCATCCCTCGGGTCTAGCCTATAAAACCTGGGTTGCCTGAACAATGATGAACCTTGGGTAGTTCCCTCTTCTTTTGCCATGCTCCTCTTCACGATTTTCATCCTTTATGCCGTCTCTCTAGTTCAGGCTCTTCCTATTGTGAAGCGTATCGTAGTTTCCCCTCAAATCACGAGCCCTGATGGTAATACCGTCTGGATTCCTGGTAGCGACGAGCTGGTGAAGTGGTACAGTGACTCACGTAACTCTCAATGTGGATGTGCTTAGCCGACTTTGACTTTAGGGATACCTCAGCCATTCCGCAGACCGGAGACTTCAAGGGCAAGTTGGTCCTCGGTTTCCTGACTGCAAATAGCGAGAATCTCGACCTCCGTATGTTTCCGTTCTTCCTTCCGGCGTTTGCGTAGCTCTGATAGTAATATCTACTTCCCAAAGAACATCCTTTGGCGGACGGCTTTTCACTTCGGGACGGCTCAGTTCATGTCACCTGCCCGGACGTCCCTCCCGGCAATCAATACATAGTCGTCTGTAAGCATGCACCCATCACTGATATACACACTTGATCTAAGCTCTATACACAGTGTTTGGTGACTCGGGAAATGCTAGCCCACCATTCACGATCTCGAGCCCAAACAGCCCAAGTGCCGGAACCTCGGTGCAATTTGCTGCAACGCCAAGCATCGACAGTTCCTTTACTCTACCAACACCTTTGACGACATCTGCATCTGCATCGTCTACGACTCCGAACACAACTTACGCACCTGGTTCCTCCACACTAACATGGACAACATCATCTTATACAAAGTCCTCTCCTGCACCCCATCTGTCATCGAGCGTCACTCATGCCTCTACCACTACCTCGGCGTCGGTGCCTCCAGCTGCCAACCCGAGCTCCAACGATGCCACCTCCCGCAATCTGAATGGAGTTGCCATAACGGTGTGCGCGGGTGTCACCGCGATCATGACCCTTCTTCTCTGAAGGCTGAACGTTGAACACGCAAGTGGACAGAAGGCAGAAGATGCATGTACTTTTGCACGAACAATTAATTACGACTCACGGGACTTACATTCGACGTTTTTTTTATCACGTACTTATTCATGAACCCCTTTTCCTTCTCGGATTGGAGGGCAATATTGCCATTCATGTAGCTCCGCGCTGGGCTCCTGGGGGTTAGGACACTTTTCATTTTACCATATCTATCTGTGTGTATAATAGAATTGCCCGTATATTGAATTGTGGTGAAAACTTGGAATTAACGAGTGGGCCGAATCGGGCGGAGCTTCGGGGGTCGGGGTACGTAAACAGTTTGCAAGCCTAAGAGTCTTTTCTCGGGACTTTTATAGAACCTCTCGTCAGTCGGGGAAGGAGATGACAGGACCCAACAGTTGAAGTTAAGCGCTTAAGCACTTTTCAATGTGAGTTATACATTGACGTGAACGAGCTGCTGTAATTGCCGCTGCATTGTTGTCCAAAAAAAATTTACTTTCGGGCACTCTTGAACGAGATGCATTTAATTGGTTTATGCAGATGTCGGCGGTATAGTTGTCGGTCCGCCATTTCATGTCGAACATCCGATCCACGGAAGTGCAGGATAGAGGCAACAGACGGAGAGTTCGACGCTGAGACGACCAGTCAAGGATAACGAACAACTTAATTGAACCTTTCCCAATAAGGTTAACAAGCCGTGGGCAGACTAACCAAACCAACTGAGCTTAACCACGCGCGGTCGTGCAACTGTATAAGATGGGCCCCACTATAACGTATTCCCTCCTTCGAGATCCCTCTTCCTCTCGTATTGGTCCTCATGTTCCCCCTCGCCACCATCGCCCTCTTCTACTTCCTTCTCTTTGCCCAAGCGGTTCCCATCGCGAAGCGTCTCGTCGTCAGCCCACACATCACGAGCCCGACCGGAACCACGATGTGGAAGGTAGGCGATCAAGTAACAGTGACGTGGTGCGTATATATACCCTCTTCGCTCTTCCCTCAAGGTTCGACCGCCATTGTCTATTTCTTATTGGTATCTCGTCCCATGCATGCAAACAGGGACACTTCGCAAATACCTCCCCCAGGCAACTTTACTGGCCAACTCCTGCTCGGAAACCTGACGAGTAATAGTGAGAATTTGGATACCGGTGAGTCGTTGTCTCTATATCAACCACCGTGGCGGCGGTGTGTGGTTCAAGACGCAACGCCACGCTAACACCACGATCGACCACTTGTTTGTTTCACCGCACCGCAGATCACCCGCTTGCAACGGGCTTCTTCCTAAGCTCAGGTTCAGTCCAAATCACGGTTCCTAACGTCCCACCTGGGATCCACTATATTGTAGTCTGTGCGTCCTCTCTCCTTCTCTTTCCACCCTCTCCCCCCAAACGTCCGCGCCCCGCGAACATGTGGGGAAAAGCTGGCAAACGCTGACTCAATAATTCTCTCGCACGACATTGTGGTGTCGTTCCTTTTTTTTCTTCTTCGCACTACGCAACAGTATTCGGAGACTCTGGAAACGCAAGTCCACCGTTCACCATTACGTCCGGCGGGGAGAGCAGCGGCGGGCCTGCCAGCTCTACTACTACTTATGATCCTGCCTTGATCGTGCGTCCGACGAGCCCCCTCACGGGTATACCATTATCTTCTTCTTCGTTGTTAAACCCGTCCTCGCCAACCGCTACCGTCACCACGCCTACCACGACCGCCACGCCCGTTACCACAAATGATCACTCTTTCACAGCGACCTCAGAACCAAGCTCCTACATCCAGTCCTCGTCGACCAGCACGCCTGCACCGAGTTCGTCCTCGTCCGCTGCCGCCACATCGCGCGCCTCGGCTTCACCCACCGCATCCAACAGCGCCCTCTCTATCACACGGGCCCATGGCACGGGTGCTTTTTCGCTGTACGCGGCTGTTGCGGCGTTAAGCCTGGTGATGGCGCTTTAAGACAAAGATCACGTAAGATCAATTTGGCGGCGATGAGCGTGAAGGAGGAAAGGAAGAGCATTTGGGGGGATGACAGGAATGAATGACAGTGACAGCAGCAGGTGTAGGATCAGGAGTGGCTAGTACGCTCTTGAAAGAAACACTTTGCAACGATACATATATGAACTCTGGACTTTTCATGCATCTCACGTACACGTATTATGTATTCACACTTCACTTTATCTCCCTTTTTCATCTTCGCATAGAGACTTGGCAGAGACACTTTTTTCTTTTTTTTTTTTACTTTTCATCGTCTTCCTTCGTGTTGTAACACTAGTCCTAACACCAACAACAACAGCATTGACAATCTAGTTTTGTTTGTCCCTTTTCCTCCTTCGAATAGCCATGACTTTTCTCGCATTGCAAAGCGAAACATCCGTATTTTCGTACCCTCGTGGATCTTCGCTTCGCGGAATAGGCGGTGTCGCGTGAGCAAAATGCCTAAAGTTATGACTGCTTCTGCTGCTAAGCGTAGCCGATCGAGCACAGTACGGTACGGTACGTTCGCTAAAGTCAGGAATATATGTAACCGAGGCCCTTTATTTCTTCTACATGCAAAATTTGGTACCCCCATACAGTATACGTACTGTAGCCCCGCTCCATCATTCGAATACGGCACAGCCCATCTCTTCGTGGCCTTCACGCGTAAACGTGATGATATGATCTATATACAGAGAGCCAAGGGAGTGTTAGCCGAATCGCGCCGGAAGATCCATCAGTAATCGTTAAATCATTCCCGAGACGAGGTGAGATAGATAACTGGTTAGACTTGCCTCCCAACATCCGAGTCGTGAATCCAATCTCGCAATAGCAGCTAAAAACGAAAAAAAGGGATATCACGTTGAATGTAAAACGCCCCACGAAGACAGACAGACGTACAAGTAGTCTGTCGATCCACCACCACCACCACCACGCGAAAAGAAATCAGCCACAGGTCCCCCCGAAAAAAGGTTAGAACCTTTAAATTTTCTTACATAACCATTTACGACGGAACACTGCGAGCTCATGCTCGTGCTCTTCGTCGCCTTGCTTTGAGTCAAACACTCCTGGGTGGTCCTTGCGCAAAGCCCGTTCTATCTCGCTAAAGTTGTTCTCAAAGCGGCAACGCCACTCGCGTAACGTGCGCGCGTAGTGCGGTCCGATATTCGAGATTGAGTCAACCACAAGCCGACCGGATGTTGCCCGCGCCAGCGAGTTTACCAGGAGAGTCACAGTGGGGAGCGCGCCGCCAGGAAAGACTTGAGGCAAAAACAAAAACGTCAGGAACGGCATGCTACATCATTTACGTGTAAAGAAAGAAACCTGCGAAACTCACTCTGAAATTTCGATTGTACGAATGAGGAAAATGTGTATCACATCATGGACTGGGGGTATTTTTTGGTTGTTGCTTACCCATTTCTGAATAAAGTCCATCCGCGTGGAATACGCCGCGAATCCTGTAGTAAGGATAGGGTAAGGACAGATTCAGGAATCGAATCCCCGCACCCGATAAGGTCAGAATAAAATAGATCACACAGATCGGAGGAACGACGACGACTAACGAGCTTCGGGAATCGTGATGCCCTGTATAACACCAGCAGCGTTCTTTTTCTTCATGACGCGATCAATCGCAGCCCAATAGACCTCCATGTTCTCCAGCCCGACGGCCTCGATCATCTCGATGCTCACGACGCGATCGAACGCGCCTTCCCACTCGCGCGGCATCTCGCGGTAATCAAGTAGATGCACGCGAATCCGATCCTCAAACCCGTGCAGCGCTACCTCCGCACGCACGTGTGCATATTGGTTGTCGGACAGCGTGATGGTATCGATTTCCACGTCGGCCACATGTCGCACGATGTACAGCGCGAGCGAGCCCCACCCGCTCCCGATCTCGAGCACGCGGTGCCCTGGCAAGATTCGTGCTCGTGAAACAATGTGCGCGAGTTTGCGCTGCTGTGCAGCAGCGAGCGTGTCTACAACGGGTGGTGTGGGCTGTGTTGACGATGTATGCATGGTAAATGTGTTTGAATCGGTCGATGTGGACTCTGACAGTGGCGAAGGTGTAACAAGTTGGCGCATCTTGTGGTTGTTGTTGAGTCCAAGTAGAGATATTTCGCGAAGATCTGCATCTAAATCCGAAAAAATAGCACACGAGTAGGTCATGTCTTCGGATAAAAATGCTAGAAAGCAGTTGAGGGGCCATGACCAAAGCACCAAACAATTTGTTTATGGACTCGGACCTTTGAACATGTCGTCGGAAAGATCATAATGTGCTGAAATGTTAGAGCGGGCGTTCCCGAGCGAGTTGAGGAAGCGGTAGGATGTGAGTCGCTGGGGGAGAGAAAAAAGCCAAGAAACGGTCGAGTTGAGCGAGCTGAAATTTTCGTTGTTTTTAAGGAACACCTGATAGTAGCTTTAACTTAGTAGTAAGCGAGGGCGCGAGCTGGAGAGCAAGGCTCACAAGGAAGGTGGAAATGAGGTCTTCGCACGCGACATCTCCGAACATGTAAGCTTCGGCAAAACCCAGGTCGCCCATGGTACATAGACGGACCCAGAAAATATCATTGAGAACGGTCAGCTCGGCGTGCGGCACTACATCTTCGCCAGGTTCCACATCACGAGCAGGAAATTCATAGACACGTTTGCTTGTGATAATGCGTAGACGACCAAAGGTGATGTTGTGCAAAACACTGGGGTTGGTGAAATTAAGAAGGGAGTGAGCAGATAATGGTGCAAGAAGCAAAGCACGTACGAGGTAACGGCTTTCTCCGCCAGAGTTGTCAGGGGAGCATAACCTGCTGTGAGGACTGTCTCGCGAAGGAGGTTAAGGGCGTTATCTGCAAAGGACCAGAATGAAGAAGGATGTTTATGTGGGACATCGAGCAACTGGGAGCTCATGATGACCTACGGAAAGGCGAATTGATGCAAACAGCTTGACAGGTCAGGGAATTCATCCATCAAAGAATCCATTTAATTAATTAAGTTGCCAACCAAAGGATCCTAGAATTGGTTATTGAATGGGACGTCCTCCCGCATAGTCGGTTCACGGCAAAGTCCGATTGAGCACAGACAATTGCGTGCCTACCATCACGTGGGCACATCCGATCCCTCGCTACAAGTACACATTATCGGATCCTTCTATTCCCCTCATCCAGCCTGTACCTTGTGCACGCTCCAGGCTGTGTCCTGACTCGTAGGACTGCCACGTCCCAAGTCCGTAATGTCTCCAAGTCAGACCGTGAGAGAAAAGAGTGCTCACATATTACCTTGATACGTGTAGGGAAGGGCATCCGAGTGGGCTTCAGCACTGCATCGGGTGTTTCGGGCACTGAAAGGATAAAATTGGTCCCGTTAAATCCGGCTTGACAACTGCCGTGCTGTATCTCACCAATCTCATCCTGGGTATAAACGGCGTCTCGTAACATCCAGTGCTATGAAAGACAGGTTACTGGACTACACAGCCTATTACAAGTGGCTCGTAGTGAGCACGCGTGCGATGAATAAGATGAGCAAGACGAGATAAAATGTGAAGCGTTAGGACGCTACTTGTTATTTTGAAGCAGGAAACATAGCTTTTTTATGTACTTTACAAGTACTGTAGAGATTTTGGTTTAGTGAAGAAAATTGACGGATGCAAGTGCTTCGGACACATGATTTACCAAAGGTAAGGTACGCGGTCACGTTACTTCAAGTCATACATAGAACATAGATAAGATGACCTTGATCGTAAATACTTCGCGCGGAAGTTAGAACGCTGTGGATGTAGAAGTTATGGGGTTCAGATCTGAGGTGATGACCGTGTGGTGAGTGCGATCTAAGTCTCGGAGAGACTTAACCAGTGCGCGCGCGAGATGGCTTGAAGCCTAGATAAGATCGATATAACTCAGTCTCCGCGTGCGTGCACGGAACTGAGGGAGTAGTACATATCGATATCCCAGATCGTCCTTTTGTAGCCCTTGTCGACCCTCTCCATCTCTGCCCGCGGTCGCGGATAATATCCCGGAGCGGCACGACTTCGACGCGGTCCATAACTTTTATCTCTCTCTGGATAGCCTTTGGCGTTGAATACGAACAGATATCCGAGACAACAGGCAGATACAGGCGAGTGCGTGTCGCTGAGCTCGTTACCCTCAATGCCCAACAGTACCAGCCACCTCTTCGCTCTTCGCCCCACCTCAACCTACTAGTTGTTACTGGCCGCGTGGTGATGCGTCCAATCGGCACCTGACAAGTGGTTTGACCTTCACCAGATCAGGTGATGGTTTCTCGCTGTCGTTGCGGGCGGGGAGGGGCTGCGGCTCGCCTCCTAGACGAGCGAAGGGCAATGTCCTAACCCAGTCCAATACAGTAGGTTAGACATGCAGTGAATCTATCTTTGTGACACAGGTTTCGTACTGTATTCTATAGCACATTGCTGCATTCGGGAAGTAACAGGGCTAAGGTTATCTGTCACATGCGGACCGAGGCAAAGAATACCGAATACAGCCCCCACAACCTCACCACGGTATTATTTATTGAGTCCCTCTAGTAGCCATCCGCGCCGTCTAGAGACATCCATCGATCATCCTTGTCTATACTTTGCTATCGCTCATCGTATCTTCTTGCTCGCCGTCGCATTCCTCGTATTCCGTTTCCGAACCTAGGCTCGTGTACTCTGAATATAGTGAGTCTCGCCTTCTCTTGGCACCGTGTTCTATCAGCACTTCCACCATCTTGTGGTGGCCCTTTTCCAACGCTATTTGGAGTGCGGTCTTGCCCTCGTTGTCCTCCGCGTCGATATTCGCACCGTACCTCAACAGAAGGCATAGTGGCTCGACAGATGGAGGGTAATCCCTCTGGGATGCTACGATGTGCAACGCAGGGGATCCTGCATCATCCTGTACGTTCACATCGGCGCCATGCTCCAGTAATAACCGCATGAATTTGAGCCGCGTGTGACTGTCAGGAATATACGACGCTGCATGTAATGCGACCATTCCAGTATCATCCCGGGCATTGATATCGGCTTTGTGCTCGACTAGCATACAGGCCAGTTTGAACTTGTGATTCCAGATTGCACGATGCAACGGAGTCCAGTTATAATTGTCCTTGGCATTCACATCGGCGCCATGGTTCAGTAGCCACTCGGTAAGGTCGACGGGACCATATACGGATGCAAGATGCAGTAGTGTCCATCCGTCCTCGTCCACAACATCTATATTTGCGCCATGCTGAAGGAGTAGCTCTGCAACCTCGAAGTAGTTCCCATGCAGCGCTGCCACCAGTGGTATCTCTTTCTCACCGCCATCCGGGTTTATATCACGTGGATACTTGCCAATGAAGTATTCCAACACGTCGTATAACCCGCACAGCGCTGCATAATATAGAGGACATCCACCAGATTCAACTGTGAAATAGAAGGGAGACCCAGATTGAAACGTGTCGTAAACACGGAGCCATGCTGAACGTGGTTTGTCCGTATAAAAGAAATATTCTATTGCATCCCGTATGATTGATGACACATTCTGGAATTGGGCATGTCTCATCCAGTGTTGGGATGCATATTCGCCAAGAGGAATACCCCAGACATTTCCTTTGTTCACCCGATCGTCCAAACGAAATAGAACACCCAGGCAAGCCTGTGCAAGGATCGTGTGTGCTGTCCCAAGATCAATATGATACCCTGAGATATCTCCGCTTGAACTCGCCAGCCGTTTCGAAGTTAGGAATTCTCTCACGGAGAAGTGCGAGAATTGCACCACTCGAGAACTACCATCATTGACAATGACAATCAGGCTTGAACACGTTGTGAGTACAGCTTGCTGTTCATCCTCCCATCGCCAACCCGGGTTCACTTTCGGGATTCCATCTCGTTCCACAGCGTCAAAGTCGACTGCCAGGACCTCAGCGAGTTCTTTAACACGCAATGGTCGAATCGCAACTGTAAGACATTGCAGGAGTCGACGGGTATGTTCTCGATTAGTCTTATTGATGTCCCTCAACACACGCTCATACGTCTCGTCTAGCGTTTCGGGCAGTCCATCAAGAATGCCCCGAACACTCGGCGGAAGACAGTGACGTAGCGTTTCAAGTTGACAGTAGACCCATCTAAACCTATAAAGATATAAGCAGATATCGTTGATATGGGAAGATAACCACTTACATCCCATCAGCCCTTTGAGAGAGCGTTACGACAACCAGCTTCCTATCTTCCTCCCTCCATCTTCGCATCTTCGCATCAGAATAAACCACAGAGTTGATGTAATCAACAATATCTTTGATTTGGCCACTTTGCTTATGAAGCGAGAGTCGGAGGGATGTCAGTGGTTCAACTGTCGCTTGTATGTCCGCCTCGGGTCGACTTGTCACACAGACATGTAAATTTGGCAGATCTAGGTCCACAAGGTGCTTTATAACGTTCAGGACCTGCTCTCGCGAAGATGGCATGCCATAATTGTCCGGACACTCGTCGAGAGCATCCATCACAAGGTAAACAGGGAGTTGAGAAGGTAATGAGAGCATCTCCGTCAGGCATTTCATCAATGCATCATCACTGGGTGCTCGTGTACCATTGTGATGAGTAGAATGAAGGCGGGAGAGTATGTCACAATATATATTGGACTGTGAAGAAAGCTGGAAGAGAAGGGATAGTAGCAGATTCCGGTGATTTTTCTTGTCTTCATCACGAAAGTCGAAATAAAAATAGGCCATCGAAGCTAATCCCGCATTGCACAGGGTCATGATTTCTTCGATAATTCCAGAGCTGATCGATGTATTCAGTCAAGGTAAAGATAGCTGAGAAAAAACGAACCTGAGGATGCTCTTTCCAGAGCCAGCTACAAGGATAGGAAGTCATCAGGCGAAGTGCGGTAGGAAGCAAAGAAGCGCGTACGTTTTCCATGTACCCACAAGAGTGAAGGAGTCGACTTCCATTTCTCATAGATGCTGGTTTTGAAGAACCACGTGGTTGTGCCCTGGTGGTGAGATTTGCGGGCAATATTGTGATTTTTGGATGGATCTGGAGGGGAGAGCCACATTTGAAGGTCCTGTCGCAGCTGCCTCACTACAAGGTCGTGTGAGACCTTCAAGTTTTCAGTTATCCCCATCCAAGCCTCTTGCTGGGTAAGCTTGTCCAACCTCTTCAGCGCATCTCCAATGTCGTTCCGACCTATGAGGTTCTTCACAAATGCTTCTAAAACGAAAGATTAGTCACCAGTCACATGTAGTTGATAAATTAGCTTACTCGCTCGACCTTGTTTGACCTCCTTTGTCGCAATCGCAAGAATACAGAGCACCTCCACCATGATCTTCACAATAATATCCGTCATTGCCTCAGATGGACGCATCTCAGTGTAAGACTCGAGTCGTTTGAAGAAATGTTCTACGTGCTCGAAAAGATCGACGAGCACACCTTGACTCGCATCGACGTCCTTAGCTGCCTAACTGACTGGGTGTCACAAGGATCGACACAAAAGTATGTGGAGAAAGATTTGCTCACCAAAAGGAGAACACCAAAACCCGCAAAAATCACTTTGGCAGGAGAGAATACCTAAAAATACATTTCAGATCATAAATCATAGAGAGAGAATTGCACAGTTGAGGTTTACCAGACCGAGGCCCTCACTGAGAGCAGCGGAAAACGCATAAAGGACGTTTACTGTTGGTATTATTGTCTTTTTCATGTGAGTGTGCAGTTGTGACATTTTTCACTTCATTTTTGCTAAATTTTCG
>QFDX01002552.1:0-12596 GCA_003315875.1 Lactifluus piperatus | reverse complement strand
TGGCATGTCCTTCACTTCGGACAAACTCCGGTCTCTTGTGCGTAAATGGCAAACCCTCATTGAGGCCCATGTGGATGTCAAGACGACGGACGGTTACCTCCTCCGGCTCTTTGCCATCGGATTTACCAAGCGCCGTCAAACTCAAGTGCGCAAAACGACCTATGCGCAAACGAGCCAAATCCGAGAGATTCGTAAGAAGATGTTCGAGATCATGACACGAGAAGCGACGAGCTGTGACTTGAAAGAGCTAGTACAAAAGTTTGTACCCGAGGCAATTGGGCGGGAGATTGAGAAGGCGGCACGGAGCATCTACCCTCTGCAGAACGTATATGTCCACAAAGCAAAAATCCTGAAGGCACCAAAGTTCGATGTCTCAAAACTGCTCGAACTTCACGGCGAGTCAACAGACGTATGTTATTGCTCGCTCTTATTCTTCTTTGTTGTGCGACTCATGTTCTTTGCAGGAGACAGGTACACGGGTGGTGAAGGACTTCAAGGAGCCAGAGGTCCTTGAATCTGTGTAATAGCCTATAATATGACACCTTTTACTCGCTTCTGTATTGCCATGCGTCTCTCGTCTTATGCAGCAAGGATATCAACAATTTATGAATATCATGATGCACGCCAGATGGGTTGGTCGAATTAGATTTTTGAGTTGAAAGTTTTGGAGGTTATGTTTTGAAAACTGAACGTGGTCTGGACCGTTTAGGCCTTTATTAATAGGTTTTGCCGCCGCGGCGCAGAGAGAGATGGCCAGCTCACCAACCCGTTCGGTCACCTTCACTGGCCTGGAGAAGTATGGCTGACGTTGAATACATTAAAACTTTCCTCAACATCTACTCGGATTTCCCCAAGAAGGTGCGCAGTGGATGGCAGTGCAACTTTCCTCTTTCCTAATCACACGTTAGGGTGTCGGCTTTTGTGATATATTTCCACTATTCCGGAACCCCTTGGCCTTCGAGTCACTCATCACGCACCTTACTCATCACCTCGTGTCCCACACTATACCCAACTCTCCTAACAAGAAGATCGACGTCATCGTCGCCCTCGATGCCCGCGGCTTTCTCTTGGGGCCCGTGATCGCACTCAGGCTTGGCGCCGCCTTTGTCCCAGTGCGCAAACGTGGCAAACTGCCCGGCGAGTGCGTGCACACCACATTCGAGAAGGAGTACGGAACGGTACGTTTAAAGATACCTCCCAAATACTTTTTTTTTTGACATACTCGTGGCTTCGTGGCTTCGGTCTGATTCGATGGCGGAATGAATATAATTATTACCTAACTGGGTATCTATTTACATAGGATGTATTTGAGATGCAGTCGGATGCTATCTCGCCTGGACAGACGGTTGTTATCGTTGACGATGTCATTGCTACGGGTGCGCGTTTTTATTTTATTTGGCATGCTGATACTGATGTGGTGGTCTGTCTCCCTTGCCTCTTGATCTTGTTACAAAGGTGGGTCAGCTGTCGCTGCAGGAGACCTCGTAGAGAAGCAAGGCGGTGAAGTGCTTCAGTACATTTTCATCGCCGAGGTCACCTTCCTCAATGGCTCGGCCAAACTCAAAGCGCCAACATATTCTATGATTCAGCTGACCAAGTAAAAAAACGCACTCAGAGAAACTGAAGGATTCGATCGTGATGGGCATTTATACCAGCAGTCTTGTATTAAGCAACGCGTGCCCATTAATGTATAACACTGGCTTTCCAGTCAATCTACTCTGTTCCCCACCTGGCTCCTGCTCCGGTGATACGGTATCGCGATGCAGGTTCTCGAGGGCGAGCATGACCCGTCCGGTGTGGTGGTCCTCCGCCACGTCTAACATCGCTGAGACTTGGCGCCCGTCCGATTCACGTAGCACCACGATAGCTACGTCGTCCAAAGAGTCACCGACATCCTCAAGGTCTTCCAAGCTTGCCGATGGGTTGATAGGCATGTCAGAGTCGCTGATGACCACCACGCCTGACGCACCCACTTCATGGGCTCGCCTCAACTTTTCGACAAATGTGCACTCGCCACGGTGCACGAGAATCGCCTCGTTTGCGAAGGTCTGTGTGTACGCCTGACACCCAGCAGGGTTCGTCACGTCTCGGACTAGACCGACACCTTCTCCCTGTCCGAAACGTAGCGGTTTTCTTTCAGCTGGAACGGGGACTGATGGGTTGCCTGCGAACAAGCCTGAGTAGGCCGTAAATACCGCGTCTGACACTAGGTTCCCAACAAGCGGTGGGAATCCTGAGCTTGCGTCTCCAAGATCTACGAAGATTCGGAGCTGGACATCAGTGCGCAGTCGTTGCCTTTCCGTCTCTCTGCCGCTGTTGAGCATTGTGAATAGCGCGGTATCGTTTATGTAGACGGTTTGACCTGTGTGCACTGTATGCGGTCCCACTGTACGAATATTTCAGTTGGTCTAGACTGTGAGGGCGATTGAGACGGGACCGACATTTGGCAACATCGTAGCCATGGCCATCTAGTCGGCTCACTATACGGGTCCGAATGCCAGCTATGCTTTTAATCATGAAACCATCGGGGACAGGGTAAATCTTCTCGAGACTAGGGCTGGTGTCTTCTTCCACAGTTTTGCCATCCACGGAGAGAATGAATTCTTGTGTCTAAAGGTAGTAGGTCAAGTTCTCAGCTATTGATTACACGCTCGCGCACACCACTCACAAAATAGTCCACCACCGGGATCGTACACCAACCGTTTGGGTGCCACCACATTTCATCTCCATCTGAAACTGCCGTGCTGACAAGGAACCGAGCATAGTCAAAGTCTGATCTGGAGCGAATGCCGACTTGTAATCCTGGCATATTGTCTCCACCGATAAAGTAAGGTGGTTCATAGACAGGGCATTGCGGACTCTCTGCCCGACGGAGCTGCCGCAACGTAGCCGAAGGGGGTTTCAGATACTTCCGCTCTAGTGATAGTATGTGACCCTCAGTTGTAAAAACGTAGTTTGAATCGTCACTGTGTAGTGGATTGTCTTCATCGAACAATAAATAAAGATACTAGGGACTTCAAATTGAGGATTCGATGAAGAATAGGTGGTGGAATGCGAACCTTCAGAGTCTCAGAAAGGACAAACGATTCCATCCGGTCCTCATGCTCATTGCTTCTTAGGTCCCGAATGCTAGCTATGCCGCATTCGACTTTCGCTCGGAGCAGCAAATCAGTGAGCACCGTTTTTCCGATGTCTAGATACATGGGATCACGAGTCGCCTGTGGATGATTTAATCAGGTATCAAGGCAAAACCGCGAGACACGTACGCGATACAGGTACCAGGTCGACTCAATGAACTCTGGTAACTATCAATTGCTTGAACACCTCCGTGAAGGTATCGCTACAAGCTTACCTGGGCGTAATGGGTATTGTAGGGACGTAGCCTGCCTATAGCTCATGTCCCAGACTTCCGGTATGCCCGCATGCCTCTTCCATAACTGCCAGACTAGAGGTAATCAGTAGTTGGTATAGATGTCTTGAGGCGACCCTCACAAAGCATGTGAGATTTGATTGCACTCTCAACATCGCCGGCAAGGACCTGAAGTCCAGGCCAGAATGCAGACAACGAGTCAAGGGTATTGTATGCCATATCACCAGTGGTTATGTGCACCTGCCGGTACTGCAAGATATCAGATCAACAACCCAGAATCGGACAAGCGGACTTACCCAGAGGCCATCTAACGATCTGGAGTAACGCATGATAGCGGCATATGATTCGTTCCATACGTCAAGAAATTCATGCTCGCCTAGTAGGCTAGGGGTTCAGCGACAATTTGGGCCCAAAAGCTTTCGTTCGCACCACTCAAAATATACCATTTGAGAGCGTATTCGAGGAACGAGTCAATGCCTGCGCCGACTGAGCTAACCTGTGGAGGCAACCAGTCCTGAACCCCAAACATCAGCGCTATGCAAGGCATCTCGAAGAGAGGTGCACCAACCCCGGTCGACACGCTAACCCTATTTCCTACAAGCTCAATATCTGATCGGCGATTCCAAAGCGCAAAGAACGCCTTGTGAGCAGCTTTCTCAAATCTAGGGTCCCCTGTAAGCCGACTCAAAGTGGCAAACTCGAGGATGAGTGACCCTGCACCAGCAGTACCTGCAGGGAACACCCTACTCTAGCTGTGGCAAAGGACGAGGTTCACATTGCCTGACTCACAGGTTTCGACACTTTCTCCAGCAGGGACACCGTGACGAAGGTTTATCTGCATCACGCTTGCACAAATACAGACCAGAACAGGCCAATGTCACTCACCCTTGCATAGGGTAGGCCCGTTGGTGTAGAAAATGCAGGTAAAAACCTCTCGCCCAGGTCATGAGCCATGGTAAGAAGCTCTCCACGATACCATTGCAGATGAAAAGGTTGCCCTGGCTGGCTGGCGAAGAGGTGACCAGAAAGCAGCCCACCGAGGACGCGGATATTGGTCTCAAAGATCTGAGGTTTGGTGTCGACATCGAAGGATACCCATGAGATGACCTTTCGGACCGCATCCTCGAAGCCAACCGGATCATTAAGCACGACCAGGGTGTCAAGCGAGTCTATCAGGGTGAGGGAGAAGTTGCCAGCAACATCATTGGAAGCAATATTCTCGCTTGAACCCACGAAACCCATAAAGGTGAGGAACGGAAACTGACATCAGAGTTGGTAACAAAGCTCACGGTATGTGCCAGTCCGGTCCACGGCCCATACAGGACAGCGGAGCTAACTGATACTGCATTAACACAGCATGCCAATGTTGTAGAAAGGGAACAATACTTCATCTAGTGGGAAGGCTTTTGATACTTGTTAGTATGGGCGTTAGGAGGCAAGGGGCCTATGAGCATACCGAATCGCATATAGCTAGTATATCCATGATACCAGAGGTCGCGCACTTCGTTCCTGGATGACGTTTCAGCTAGCTGAGAGATACGGCGCACTGATAACCCACCTCATTTCGAGCTTCCGTTGAGGCGTCCATATAGCGTGGACAACACTGGGAGTGCTGGCGGAACCGAACCTGTATGTTTCAAAAGCAGCAACAAGGACAGCCAGAAATATTTCTGGCCATCGTAATAGCCAAGTCATTCGGTGCACCTTCCTCCGGAAAGGAGGTGGGGATGCTGGAGACCCTAGCGAGTAATGATTTGATGAGGGAGTGGGTGGACACGTAGCGGAAACGGAAACGGACCAAAATCCCCGACGCGTGCCTCTGCTCCGGCACTCTAAAGCTCTAATACTCATCAAAAGCCGCGATTGGTAGCTTTTCACGCCGCACTTGCGTGTCATTATATTCCGATGTCAAAGGTCATTGACCTTTCAGATAATTTAGGCAAACTCTTGCTTGAGGGATGGGTACGTGAACAGGCACAACTCCTCCGGTTCCACACCTTCTCATAATTAATTATTGTTAAAAGACTCTTTCCGACGGGTGTTGTCTGGCTGAGAGTTGCAGCGGCATCCCTTTGCTGCGTTCTCCCGAGGGACGTGATCCAGTAACCTGGTTTTGCCCTGGCTGTGAAGGCGATGGCAATGGCGAGTCTTTGGTCTCAATCGAATGTTTGGTCTGACCGTCCGCCGATATCGTAGTAGTTCGCGACCCTGGCACTAGTCATTCTGAACCTCAACAACCCCCTTCACCCAGTCTTGTGTCTACAAGTACTCACTACTCTCGGTCGCCAACTCCGCCGACAGAAATATCTCATGATGCAGGCTCACCCCATCTTACCCTACCCTTGGAGACAGAAGAGTCAATCAGCCGACGGCAGCAGTCTGACTTTGCTTCAGCAGAACTCGGGAGTCGCCTCCTCAAAGGATGGGCTATGCTTGCCGATGAATGTCCCGGAAGTACCTGCTATGGTATCCCGTTGGTTCGGCCTCCAAATTCGGGCCGCGATAAAGACCCCAGGAAGGTGTGTTCTCGTACAGTGATGTCGCAGCAGAAAAGGGCATCTTGAGTTACTGGAATACCCGACAGGAATGTGTTGTATGTGGGACAGTCTATGTGACACAAAGAAATGCCCAAGGGATGGTTTCCTTGATACCCGTTACGCCATCGGGGTCAATGCAGAAAGAGATCGCCCCATCTAATGTGCCCATGGAAAGTTCGAATGTGACAGTGAAAGGCAAAGAAAAAGCCCTCGAAGCACCTGTGGTCCGTCCCATTGAGGAAGTCACGACAAAAAATAATCCACAATCAGCCATTGCATTCCAGGTGGTCCCATCTGCTTCATCTGCCGTTAGAACTTCATCAGCTGGACGCCCCGCCGCTCCCTGTGTACTCCGGGAGTCAAATCCGCCTTCACTTGCTCCTCCCAACCTTGCATTTTCCGAGGTACGTACCTGGTTATATGAAGCCATGAGATTAAAAAAATCTTCATTCACATCTGTTACAGCCCATTTCCACCTTAGATGACGTTCTTGCTACTTCGGATAAGGCCCTTGGCGCTTCTCTGAGTGCCCTGTCCCAGAGATTGTCGCTCCTCTCCGGACAACCTATTCTCGACCCTATAGCCATCTCTCAAACTGCAGATGCCATTTCCAAGACAGGACAAGCGCTGGAGGTGATAAACACGCTACGGCGCAATCAGGAACAGTAGGTAAACGAACGTGCTGGAGATGTTGTGAAGAGCTGAGGCTGCGTGAAATGATGGCCCTAAACGAGTCCAGCTTTGTGACCACAGAATGGTGTTTCCCTAGTGCGTTGTATCTTACTTATTACCTTGGTGAGAAAATGCCACCAGATCTAAGCTTATCTTTGTGAGATCCAAGGGGACATGCGACTGCCGCATGTACTACTCCTGCGTATTCTCGGATGTACAGCCAGGGTAAGGGGCGCTCCGTGTTACGGCAGGTGATGGCATCCCCTGTCGTGCATGGCTAGCTCATGGTCTGGGCAGAGCATATCGTTGACGTCCCAGTACTATATGAAACAGGCGTCTGACGAGGGTATTCCCTTCCTCACCTCGACTTTCACCATGCCTTTCCTCAAAAACATGTTCAGGTCAAAGCGGTCGCGCGCAAGGTCGGCTCCGAGTCCTCCTGATAGGTCCTCGGAGGTCGACGGCTCAGAGTTCTACGACCAAGAACCAACGTACCACAGGACACGGTCCGCTTCGGGTCTCAATCGTTCCGTGGCCTTCCAAGATCCCGAGCTGCACGCTGGGAGCTGGGCGCAACGGCACCCATATCATGGGTCTTCATTTCACAACTCGGGCGCAGAGCGATTCGCCCACTCTCCAACGGACGAGGAGGAGGTACGAACCGTCTCGCCATTGCTTTCCCCCATCATATCTCACTTTCGTCTTTGCAACACACGCGCGATAAACAAAAAACACGTAGTCCTGGTACCAGGTAGATCACCCGCGTTACCACGAAGGTTCCTATGACCACGAAACTGGGTCTTATTCTGAAGGTGGAGATCGTCACAGCGATGCTATGTCCGGGTCGGGCCCCGTGCCGCACTTCATCTCTGAGTCTTCCAGAGTTGAAAGCCCCATTCCCGCGGTACATAGGCAAGGCAAAGGCACCCGGCTGTATGAGCAGTTCGCCACGACGGTTTCCTCGCCGCCACCCGCATCCATAACTCGCCTAGACCTCCACGACGACAGCTCGGAGAACTACGAGGGCTTCGATCGTCTCCGGCGTGGCCCGTCGTCTCACTCCCACGCAGCAAGTCATCACCGTGCTCCAGCATCAGGAGGTCACGGCCATTCGCAGCGACGGCCACATCAGCAGCACACGTTCCAACAGGTATGTCTAGACCAAAGCGGATAGTTTTCAATTGAAAAGCTTTTGACATAATAGAATACTGTACATGACAGCAGCCGCTCGGATGTGGTACGGACATTGGGTAATGGGGTTCGTATTGTGGTCCGTTCTTTTTTTTTTTGTGTCCTAATTTGTATCTCAATCATGTGGAGCATATTTACTGATGGCCGGGCTACTCCAGCTCCCCCGATCTCCTGAAGAGAGAGGTCGACCTGAACATACATCGTTTGGCCGGGTCGCTAATGCCCAGCGCACGTACTACATCGTCCCACCTGGAATGAGCGTCATCTTTCGCGACGAACACGGGAACGAACTGAAGCGGTAAGAAGCAACTTCCCCGTCCCCCCCGTTGATCTAGACCCTAAGCCACCTAAGCACTGATTTCATGATTTCTTCTTTCCCTTTTTTGATGTGGGGCGGACACGCGTGTCATATAGCGTCGGTGACTTTAGCGGCACTGACGACCCTGAAATGTACGATGAAGCGCCCGTCGAGGTGACTGATCCACATGGACGTATTGTATACAAGTGGGTATCTATGCCCCCGCGAGGCGTGGGCGCATCCTGACATCTGATTGAATGGGTTTGCTTAGGACTGGTGGGAATTACGCCGATGATGCATCAGATGTGAATGATGGCACCTACCGTCCAACTGTGGTTCATTTGGGACAATATGTATCACACGGGAACGGGTCCGTTGTTTTTTTCATCTTGGACTCCTCCACGATGACCTCGTTCACCTGAACCTTCGCAGATCCGTAACTTCGCGGTCATCTTCACCCGTGACCGTCTCTCTAGATCGACAGGGTTATCACCGGCATATACAATTGTGAGCTGCAATGTGGTGCTACCAATTCCGGGGCACCTCCTTGACTGATGTTGCGGCAATTAGGGACAATTCACTAGATGGTAGTTTTAGTGGCTCTCAAGGAACAGAGCGATCGCTGAGCCCTGAATTCAATCAAGAGTCAGTCAGCTTATTCAGCCACATTTATCACTCTTTTATTTACTCGTTGTTCTCAGTCATCCTCAGCCGATCAAATTACGCACAATATACCCATAACCATATAGAAAAAATTAGCATGTTTATTTTCGGCCAACATTATGACTATGCATGCACTACATTATTTATCTTGTTATCCCAATCTGTCCCAGTGTAAATCATTATCTTTCAGATACCACCGATCTTGCATCTAGCTACCTAGCTCACGGTGCTCACCCGATAATCGCCGAGGTAGGGGTCAGAGGATATTACGCAAGAAGTTAATCTAACACGAGCTTAATGTTGGACGACGCCGGTGATCATTTAACTGGTGAACATCTCGTAGTGTGTTGATGATTGCGCGTTTGTGGCAGCGAATAGCTTCACAGACGGGCAAGAATTGAGGCCTTATTGAGGCCCTGTCTATGATAGTCAGAAGTAACGCTGTCGGCGATGATGCTTAAAATGCTGCTCACGGACAAAGGATCAGATCGATTTGACATGATAAGATGGTCCCCAAATTCCAAATCGAGTCAAGTTGGTATCTGCTGTCAATCTTGTTTCAACTTCTTCTTTTCCTCTTTAATGCAGTCCCATTTCAAGATGAATGCTGGTGTTGCTCGTGCTGTAGTCTCCTAACACAACGCCTCTCTACCTCTCCTTCGAGCTTATCGTGCGCGCTGGAGAATAAGTCCTGCGAGAACTCAGATTGTTTGCTAGTGGTACACAAGTACACTGAGGGCTGGCGAAAACAATTCTTTGCCGCTACTTATTATAATTATAATGACCCTTGCCTTAAAAGCATTTCAAGTTTATTGCTACCAGCGGCGGCAAGACTTTTAGTATGGACACGAGAACAATCCTATGAACCGTACTGCGGAATGGCACGAAGAAATACGTGGGACGAGAGCGGAAAAGATGCAGAACTTTTGAGGAAAGGCAAGGCCAGCACGAGGCAATATGGCGCTCGCTTGGCCCGATGCGCCAACGCAGTCGTGGCCGAGGTAGCGTTGCAGAACACAAAATGGGATGCAGACGAGTGGTAGATAGGAAAAGGGAACGAGTGAGAGGAAGCGAAAGATGCATATATTTGTTCTGAGGGCGACTGGGACGTTGACCTTCCATTATGACATATCAACGACAGAACGGATACAATCACCAGCCTACAGAATACTGTCAGGCAAACCAAACTTATTTTCAGACAGAAGTGCAGGACGTACGTGCATCGCATTAAAACCCTTGTTTATGTCTGCAAATTTATACGTATGCGTAATATATTCATCCACTTTGATTTTTCCTTCCAAGTAGTCTGCAAAAAAAAGGGTGTGTGAATAAATCTCCTTTTTGGAGTCGCGTATTAGTGTCAGTGATAAACTGAGATCCGACCTTCCACAATGCCAGGTAGCTCAGTGCGCCCTTTCACACCCCCAAATGCAGTTCCACGCCAAACACGTCCAGTGACCAGTTGGAATCTGCCAAACCATCGAAATGAATCAATACTTAGTCGTGTACGTGATACAAGATATCAGCAAAGATTTAACTCACGGCCGTGTGGAGATCTCTTTCCCGGCAGCAGCAACACCAATGACGGTCGAGACACCCCACCCTTTGTGGCAAGACTCAAGCGCGGCGCGCATGACGTCGACCTGTATGGACACGAGCGAAAAGTGTCAACAAAAGCGCACGTTGGTTTCCTATGACTACTCACGTTGCCTGTCGCGTCAAAGGTGAAGTCAAGCCCACCATCCGTGAGTTCGACGAGGTGATCCTGGATACGTTTTCCATCGGGGAGCTGTTGCGGATCGATAAATTCGGTCGCGCCAAACTTGCGCGCAAACGCTTCCTTTGCGTGATTTACGTCAATTGCAATGACGCGCGACGCCCCGACGAGGTTAGCCGCGTTGATGCAACTCAGGCCAACGCAGCCGCAACCAAAGACAGCAACCGTTGAATCCTCTATAAGACAGCCAGAGACATTAACGTTCTCGTCCGCAGGCAAGAGTATAACAACAGCTTGAAGGAACGTACTGATGCCAGATTGTTTTGAAACGGCACCCCAACCGGTGGTGATGCCACATCCCAGCAGGCAGACTTTATCTAGAGGGGCCTTCTCATTGATGGCGACGACTGACACGTCAGCCACGACGGTATACTGCGAGAAGGTTGAAACTCCCATCTTGAGGCAAAGGGAGCAGCGTCAGATTAATCGACCTGGAGAATAGCGACAAAGCAGCACATACAAAATGAAGAAGTTGCTGCCCATTGATCGAGAAACGGCTGGTCTTATCGGGCATGAGACCTTGGCCCTGGGTGGCACGTACTTTGGGAGATCTTGGGCATATTGAAGAGCATGGATAGATGGGATCCACGGACCTTTTCCGCACAAGTTGGTCTTGCCACTCTTGCAAAACTTGCATTCTTTGCATTCTGGAACATGCAAGTCAGCTTATGCTAGGCGCCCAGAGTGATCTCAAGAAGAGCAGACCTGCAGTGTACAAAGGAATTACATGGTCCCCCTAAATGCGAAGCCGGGCGTGTGAACGTATACGGAGGGAACATGTGAAGCATACGTACGACTTTCACACTCGTTACGCCTTCACCCACAGACTCAACCTATCATAGAAAACACAGGGGGGTGGATCAATTCATCATATCAGATTCAGGAGGAAGAACGCGTACAATCCCTCCACCTTCATGCCCAAGAATAACTGGGAATGCACCCTACAGCCAGAGACTCAATGTCCATTGATGCCTCACCTCGTGTGACTAAAAACCGGTGTTACGCACTTCGGGGTCTGCGCCACTGCGAGCATACTCATCGGTATGACAAATGCCTTGTAGAATATAGAGCACCAAGAAAGTTATTGATAAATATAAAAAAGTGGGGCAGAGACTCGGGAAGAACTTGCCTGTGTAAAGAATACGGATTCTGACTTCGTGTGCACGAGGGGGCTCTACTTGTATATCCTCAACTTTGAGTGGTTCGCCCGCACCCCAGCATACAGCAGCCTTGCAATTGATTACCTTGCCTGCAGTCGTGGACATTGGGGTCTGAAAATTGAAGTTATTACGGCTGCGTGTGAGAAATTTCAAAGCGAACTTTCTCAACAACTGGACGGACTCCGTCTCCCCAGCCGTGAATTTGAAGTCACGGCACGGATGTACCGGGCCGACATGTATTAACTAACTTAAGTCTAGTTAGCATTGACCGAGGACACAACGCCACAGAACGCCTCAATGTCTTTCCAGAACCTCTATTACAAACGCGTAAGTGTATCCCACTTCAAGTCTTTCGGATTCATCTAGAGTCCCCCTCTCAACCAAAAAAAAACTGACCAACTTGACACAATATATATATATATAGGCCACTGCAACGGCACGTGCATGCTACGTCTGCTCAAAACCAAGCACCACCTGCCTCGCTACTACCAACGCTGTCGACTTTATCTACACCTGCGAGGGTCACCTCTCAGACCCTAGCTTCGCCAAAGAGATCGTAGATCCGAGCGCGTCAAAGGAAGTGGTCAGTCCGGAGGAGATCGCGCGCATCAAGGCGGAGTGGGAAGCCAAAGAAGCGCGGAAGAAGGACAAGGCTGCCAAAGCTGCTGTGGGAAAGGAGGAGTCCAGCAGCACCTCAGCGGCGGGGGCGGGGGCGGCGGCCGGTGCTGGAGGGGATGGGAGTACCACGGTAGGTGAGGGTAAGACAGAAGAAGGGGGAAAGGATAATAGTGCTAAAGCACCGCTGCCATCCGTCCCTGGCGCACCCTCCTTGTCGTCCGTCACGAGCTCAGCAACACCGACTCATAAGCGATATAGCCTCCACCGCGACTTTTATGCTATGCGCCAAGCTGAGCATAGGCGGAGAAGG
>QFDX01002549.1:0-20064 GCA_003315875.1 Lactifluus piperatus | reverse complement strand
CTTCTTGTTTTCAGGCACTTCCCCCTCCGGTTCGCCTTGTAACTGATCGTCATCGATGCAGATGATGTTGACAAAGTAATCGACTCATGTCCCTACTACTGAGATTTCGGACTGGCGTGTGCAGTTTGCCATCATATCCTATGTATTCTGAATCTGGCAAACGCACCAAAGGTAGTCGATATTATATGTATCTTGATGATGTAGGCCGCTCTGGTCTTGACTTGTGTCGCTTATACAACGTTCTTTTCCTCCTGTGATCCCTCACATCCAAGCTTTGCCGCCTCTCCACTTTGTAGGTGGAACCATGCGGCCGAGAGAGTGAACTTGAACCCCTCGTCAAGCAATTAAAGATACCTTTTCTTGCACCCATTCTAAGAGGGATGGCTAAGTTGTGCGCGTTGCATGCAACCAAGTAGGACGTCGCTAAAATTTATGAAGCAGCTCATGGGCACGGTAAAAGACACGTCCGTTGTGCACACGACTCGTTTATCAGTTATGGGAACCCCGGTGACTGCAAAAGGGGTGGGGCCAGCTTTGTTTACTTGAATGACGGCATTAACCGGTCCGGCCTACCACAGACACAGGACATGCTACAGTGCTCTGTACTGCTCTTTTCCATTAAACGTTCTTAGATAGTTAGGAAAAGAGTGCGTGAGTTCGCTATAAGTTAACAGAAAGAAAAAAAGGTAATGTTTATAACAAGTCGGCTGAATGGATGGACGTCATCATGCATGAGACAAAATTAAAACCAAAATGAATGCCATGTAATTTGAAGGGTACGGGTGCAATGCAAAAAGAAATTTGTTATTAACGCCTTCTTCAGAATATCAGCATGCAATATCGGAACAGGTGGACAAAGGGTAATATTGGTTAATATGCGTGATTTGTTGCAGCGAGCAGCTCTATAAAGTGAGGATAGGTAACAGCTTATCCCGGAGAGTTGGGGGTATGAAGCCAGGCGTGGTCAATATGCGGGGCGGGGTTGGGACAGACAATTCGCTTCATCGAGGTTCTTGCCGAGACACATGGGGCCGCGGAAGAGGCGACAAGGGCGAAACCGAACTTGGACTCTCAACTACATCGTTCTCCGATGGCTGGGTCGGCGACGTGACGGAAGACGGCGAAGGTCGACGTGAAAAGTACAGAGGCGATAGAGGCTTTGGCAACTCTTCTGGAACCGGAGAGCTTGGACTGGCGACCGACGGCGTATCCAGCGCGAGCGATAGATCATCCATGATGGCACGCGGAGGAGGCCGTTCCACTTCGGCTTCGAGCAACTTGGAAGCCATTACATGAGCAACTTGCATCGAATGTAGAAGGAACGCGCGTTACCTCGATCCGCAACTCTTCACCGTCGTATTCGCCTTCCATTTCTTCCGGACCTAATAGCCTGTTACCTTTGCGGAAGATTTCTCCTTCCTCGGCGACCCAGCTCCTCGAACTTATTGGGGTCAAAACCCTTGTTGTCAGAATCATAACCAAACACATAAGTGTTTAGCATACCGGTCAATAGGTGAGCGAGGATCGCCTTCTTCTTGTGTCGCTTCATGTCCCACTTCTTCCTCTTCCTCGGAGTCCAATACCGCGAAGCCAGGAGGGCTCAGCACTGATTCGACGATTTCCGGCTCTGGGGGAGCCTTTCCTTTGCCTTTATCTAGTCGAGGTGTCGAAAGAGCATCGTCGTCATCAACGAGCTCCTCGGTATCGCTGCTTGGGGTAACAACATGGTTATCGGGAGAGACGCTACCGTTCCCGGTCTCATGAACATCGGTCCTTTCCAGCCCGTTCAAGTCTATTCCCAGGCCCTGTATATTGATCCGTTGTTTCGGAGTGGCACGAGCGATGAGAGACGTGAGCGCATCGTTCAAACCAAGGAGTTCGTCCACGCGAGCTGAGTCCGAAGTGGTCTGAATGATCTCCGCAAGGCCGGGTAACAACGCCGTTGCCCGCGCAATAAGCTCAGAGTCCACCTTGATTTCCGAGGGGCGTCTCCCTGGTGTAGGTGTCGAGCAGCCTAGTATTTCTTCAAGTTGATTTTTGCATCGCTGCGCCTGTGCTATAGTCTCGTCCTCATTCTGTGTGTCTCTCGGGATAAGCAAACCTTCCGGGGCATTACGAGGACTGCAAGACTCGACCTTCTTATGCCCGTCCTTGCGGAACGTCTTGGCAAGTCTGCTTTCCTCAATCATTCCCCAGATGCCTTTTCCCTGACCTCGACTACCGGTACCGTTTGCGGAGGGTGGCTGTGAGTTCCGTTCGGCTTCTTCAGTATTGCGTATGCACGTATTCAGGATATCACGACACATTCTATGTAGTAATAACGGTCCGTTTCAAAAGCGTTTACGTAAACAAAGTGAAACATACCGAGCCATTTCCTCATCATCTGGTGGAATATTGAGATCCAGGCAGCGCATTACGTGATTCGCCTTCAAACCGGAGCTAAGCGCCATGACACCCGCTAAATCCAGCGAATTCATAGTGAGGTCAAGGTGAAGCAATGACACCGATTCCGGTAGAAACTCGGCCAAGGCGATAGCTCCTGCTGATACAAGCCCTGTTGAGGATAAGAATAATCGTTTCAGCGCTGTGTTGAGGGTGAATGCTGTACGCAAGGATTGGACCTGGAATTCTGTGAGTGAGAGCGCTTGGGTAGGGGGACGAATCGTAGATACCCCATCAAGTCCAGCCCCACAGCAGGGGTTCTTGCTCAAATCAAGCGTCTCAAGGCAAGAATTGTATTTCTGCGGAGGGAGCTAAATTAGCGTGGGAGCTGATACATTGTGGTTGAAACGGACCAATGCTTCAGCAATAGTCATAAGCCCAGTTACATCTAGCTTGTTCTCGCTGAGATTCAACACCTTCAAAGTTCGGTTGCGTTTCAGCACTTGTGCAATGTATGTGATCCCGCTCTACAACACGTCAACAGGTGCACGCCGAGTTTCACACACTCAAAGCTCACTCTGATATCATTACCTCGGAGGTCCAGAGTCCTGAGGGCGCCAAGTCGGGGAAGGGCGTCAAGTGCCCTCACCTTGTCGAGCAATGCGGCGCTTGGTCCATAATCTTGATGTATGCCATGCGAGCCTGGGGGTGATACAGGATGTCGCGCTGTCACACCACCTTGTGCCGACGACGTAATCAGCGGGATCGGGTGTCCTGTTGCTGAAAGAGGATCCCCTATAGGTGTTGCGGATGCTGGATTGCTCCGGCGCGATCGAGGAATGTATGGAGTGTATGTTGGCTGGAGAGTCTGAGTCGGGTGTCGCGGTGGGGGTAGTATGCCGCCCGGCCGCGGTGGTATAGCCGGGGCCGCTTGGCCAGTGGAGTTGGGTAATTGTACTGACGAAACTGCTGCTGGTGACGTGGGCGGCGTAGATGGCGCTGATGATGCTGGTGTGATACCACCTGAGACAACGTCCGGGTAGTCACGAATCATCAGTGCGATTGCGACTGCACCGGTGGCGTTGATACGATTGTGTCGCAAAGAGATGTTTCGAAGAGAGGATGTCCGTACCGCGTGTGCTATATTCTGATTAACAAAGTTGCGGGTGATAAGTGCGCGCGCTAACGTACCTAGCGCCTCCAGTGCTTGCGGCTTGAGAAAACAATCGTCTAATTTAAGCGATGACAGACCAGGTTCGGGAGCTTGAGGGAGTCCATTCGCAATGTATTCGACCGAGCGTTTGTCCAAGGAGTTCTGTGAAAGGTCGAGAAATTGGAGAGTTTTTGCCTGCAAGACGTTAGACCAACGGAAGGGTAAGTCCATCATTGTGGGGATTACGCGCCTTCATCATGAAAGCACCAATCAAACGGAACGCTGGCGCTTTCAAGCGTCGATTTGAGGCTACAGACAGAAAGGTGAGGGTTCCCGGGATAAGGAGGGCGTGTAGGATTGGTTTGATTATCTGTATACCCGATCAGCAACATGAGACGTTTACGAATATATCTGGCTGACTCGGTCATCTAAGCCGCACTCCTTGAAAGTCACTCTACGCAAGCCCCATTCAATCGTGAACACGTCAGAGAGTATCGCCGCCGAAATAGTGTTTAACTGGATGCCAGAGAAGTCAATGGTGCGCGGGGATGTCCTGGAGCCATTCTGGCCGACAATAATGAGACGCGTGGAGGAATAATGATGTGATGGATTACCTTGAATGCAGCAGAGATCCCCAGTAAGGGAGGATCATCTCGGCTTGTACAGCACTCTCGGTAGAAAGATTCGACCTTGTCAAGGCTCCACCACTCGTCAGGGTCACCACCTTGGCTTACAGAGTTGCCTCGCACGACACGCCACCGACGCTCTGCTTCACGTTGTTCTATGGACCTCTTCTCATCCTTAAGTGTTGGTGTGGAAGGGGGATTCGCGGCAGATATCGGGTAGACAGTGACCAACTCGGGGAGGATAAAGTGGGCCCTTCTGAGCGTTCTCGTCTCATCACCCGCGGTTACTTGAGGCTGGCTTTGGGTAGGAAGAAATTTGGAGAAGCGGGATAAAAAGGACTGCTGAGAAGGCGGGGGGCGTTTAAGAATTGATTTCCCTGGGGTCGGGATTATCACTGCGGAGGAAGAAGGGGCACAGGATGCGGTAGGTGTGGCCATGTCGTAGTGGAATGAACCAAGTGACGCCCATCAATTAATTCAGACCACAGTTACTGTCCCATTCATTCATTTAAACATAACATTCACCACGTCTGTCGAATAAATATGCGTTCTCTAAAATAAATCTCTAGTCAACTATTAACATAAATATATACGATCTGTAAACACATCGTCCATCAAAGCACATCCATATAATCTCGGCATCGTTCCCACAGCCGCACCCACCGCCCACCGCTCCACTGTCTCATCCGCTTCCATCCATCGTGCGGGGAGACACGTTCAACCCAAAGAAGCAACGAACAGATAGCAAAGTCTGCATACGAAAGTTCGCGCCCCATCGCAACAACACCGTCCCCGTCAGGACCACTATTCTTGTCAAGCAGGTCTGCGAGAAAGTCAAATTTATCTTTCACCGCTAACCACGCCTGCTCGCGCTGAGGTCCCGGTGCAAGGTATCCAGGCATTCCCGCGGTGGAAGAGCCTCGGAAGTGAGCCTGTACATGCTCGGGGAGCCGCATGTGACTAAGGGGAATCATGATGGTAAGAAGAGGCTTTGCCACAACGTCATTTAGGTAATGCACAAAGGCGATTTGGAGCGCCCGGGATCCTTCCGGGAAGATGGGTCTTGCAGGAAAGGTCGCTTCAAGGTACTCAACAATGACGTTGGGCGAGGAGAGAATTATGGGTGACTCAGACGGTCGCTGAGGCACCCAGATAGCAGGGAGAGAATATACAGGCCGGCCATCTCGGCCTGTAGAAGTGGGAGGCGCACCAATGGAACGCAAGGTCCGTTCCACATCGTGATATTCAACCCAAACCGTCCGGTAAGCCAAACGCTTGTAGTTGAGCACAAAACTAAGCGAAGGAAAGGCGTAAGGTGAGCAAAGTAAACAGAGGCACTAAGACACTAACCGTATTCTCCATATATTAGGGGCCCATGCTTCTGGAGTTGGAGTTGCAGACGGAACATCGTAGAGGATAATGTTAGGAGGTGCCATGGTACAAATGTGTGAATGTGTGAGTGCAGTCGTTAGGAAATCCACGTAGGCATTTATGCGCACGGGCAGTCATCGTCAGGAAGCCAATCAATTCTAAGTCGTGTATACATCAAAAACCGGACCTAGGATTATCACCAAGCACCGGTGTAGGGAACACTAGAGATAATTACCCCATGGGAGGTTTCTCGCATAAACACAGGTGCGGACAGAGTAGGCTCCGATCCTACCTACCAAAAAGGATCATAATCCTAGGTTGAGTGAATCATCCCCACAAGCTACATAAGACCGGCTGAAGTAAACCCGCGGCTAAAGAAACCGAGACAGATCGCTTACCGTAGGCTGTACAGCGCTAAGAACCACTGGGACAGAGTCAACCTCTGTACTATGCGGAATGTTGCTGCTTGCGATCAAGTGACTCATGGAACATTATGTGCTGAACAATAGAAATGGATACATATAGTCAAGTCTATCAACATGGGTGAGTGAACGCCAGGTTGGTACAGCCAAAAAGCTTGATGTACTGGTGTCGTTTAGTTGGATTGTCGGACCGAGGCAAACCATGTGACACCAGAAACTGAGCTTTTGTTGTGTTGAAATCAATTTCTTCAATTCTTGGGACTACAGTAGGTGAAAGGTATGACATTCGAGCATCCCTTGACAGCGATTACTGTGATCACGGTACCTATGGGACGACTATGAGAGGCTGTTCGTTGTCGGCGCCGAGATATGTTTTGCACCGCCCCCAATCTGTCATAGATGCGGCCTTGCAAGGTGGCTGTACCCCCGTAGACACGAATTCGAATAGCTCCATTGAATGTGAGTCAAGTCGATGGATACCAGGTCGAGCCCTTGTTCTCGTACTGTAGATGTTGTTATGATGCAATGGATTTACAGTTAGTTACGCTGGGCGTCGCTTTCGGTGTTCGTGGCTGGGCAGCCACAGAATAAAATGTACCTGAGCTCGGCGTCGGACAAGAAGCGACCAAACCAAAGATGAGGTTGAAATAATGAAATGAATAATAGCTTTTACAATAAAAATAAATAAATAAATACTTATCAGTCGCGTGACTAATAAAAATCATGTGACATTGTTCTCTGTTGATCGTGTTTCCTTTCCAGGAAAGGGAAGTCGACAAGGTTTCACGTTAAACAAGGTTCCAGTGCCCAACCCAGTTCGTCTCTCCTTTACACCCACCATCCACCACCTTCGCACCTATTTCTACATGGCCCGCAAAGGAGCTGCTACAACCACAGATGCTGGCGAGCCCCGTCGCTCTTCCCGCATCAAAGACCAGGCTAAGCCAGAACCCCTACCAAAGAAGGCCCCTGCCAAACCACGAGCCAAACCACGCTCAAAGAAACACCACACCGCCGAACGTGGTGATGTCACCAGCAAGGAAGCCGCTAAGGACGGCGACAACGACGATGGCAACACCGTCCCACCAAAGTCTGAATCTTCGAGCAAGAAACGCACCGCATCTGAGAAGGATAATGAGGCCACACAACCCGCTGTGAATGGGGAGGATTGCCCACCACCCGCTAAGAAGGTGCACCACCGTTCCTATGTTAAGATTCCCAAGCTAATGACACATGCAGGCCAAACCTGATTCTCAGGCGGCATCCAAGTCTGCTACCAAACATGCCGCCAAACCCCCTTCCAAGGCTGCCACTAAGCCAACGTCTAAAGCCCCAGCCACCGAAACAACTACCAAGCCGACATCCAAAGCTGCTGAAGTTGGAGGGAAGCCCGCTTCCAAGGCCGCGGCCAAGCCGGCCTCGCGCTCGGGGAGCCGCAAGCCCATGTCAAAGGTCTGTAAAAATACACTCGTTATCTACTGCCATTTTTGATGTACTTCCTTTCTACGCACGCGCAGGCCGAGGCTGAGAAGAAGAATGAAGCTGTGGCATCACCTGTTGCACCGATTGCAGAGGAGCCCGAAGCCGAAGCAGCATCACAGGTGATTGACATCATCCTAGGCTCGTTTTTGTGTCTGATATATCAACCACTTCCCAGGCCACTTGATTTTATTATGTCTTGAATACCTCTCGTATCCGACCGCGATGCCGCTACACCCTTCTGATGGATTGAGATATCTATGACATTGCAGGACCCCCTACCCCGTCCAGGAACGGAACTTGCGCTTGTTGCATCATTTTGTCCCGCCGCTATCTGTGCTGTGTTGTACTACCTACAGCTCTACTGGGTTTCTATCATGCAATGTTTGCTAGCTTTTTGTACTTTTTTTTCACTATCCGTGGTGTATTTGCTCTCTTCGGTCCGATCCGGGTGTTTTGACCGCGCGGCACGCTATCGCGATGATTTGTGATTAAGATTGCGCTCCCAGGTTTAGCAAGTACAATGTCTCAGCCAAGGCGATCTGCCCGTCTCGCCGCGAGTGCTGCCGCCACAGACGCAACTGATGCCGCGGCAGTGAGTAATGAGCCTTATCGTCAACGGTTTCGCTGGGTTGAATACCGGCTGTAACAGACCGTTGAATCCCCTCCCGTCCAGACCCCCGTACTGACACCTATCAACATTGGAGATAGCCTTCCGTCATATAACTTAAAGAACGAACAGGGTGAGGATATTGATATAACTAAACTCACCGAGGAGAAAGGCGCAATCCTTTTCTCCATCCCTAAGGCCGACACCCGTGCGTCCTCCGCCATATCGCCTTTTCGAGTCAGCGAGCCTCACTGACCGGAAATGCGCAGCTGGTTGCACTACCCAGGCATGCGGGTTCCGCGATATCTATCCTAGCTTCACGGAACACAACTTTAATGTATATTGTCTCAGTCATGACAAACCCGAGGCCCAGAAGAAGTGGCAGCTTAAGGCATGGCATTACAGCAGCACAATACACTGCGTAAAGTCCTAATCTCCGACATACAGAAGGAATTCCCGTACCCGCTGCTATCTGATCCTGATCGTGTCCTGATCGCCGCGCTCGGTGCGAAGGATGCGTCAGGGAGGACGAAGCGTGGGCACTTCATCTTTGCCAAGGGTGGGAAACTTGTTGACAGGAAGCTGCCCGTTTCCCCTGGTGACAGGTACGTAGTCAGGAGCTCGCACACTTTGACGATATGATCGTCTTAGTACTTGTACCAAATAGCCCTAGCCTCGCCCTGGAATTTGTCAAGTCATTGAAGTCTACGGAGTAGAACGGAAGAGATGCATGAATTTCTGAAGAAAATTTTCTGTGGTGGTGTAGGATTACGACACCATGTATGTCTTGGATAGGTCACCATGCATGTATCGGGTTGTCACCGTCGTCCGACGGCCCGGCCGAGGGGTGTGGGTAGCCAACGCAATGAGCGATGCGATGCTCCACCTTACTACTCCTCTTTCCATAATGTTCAAGTCCGCAGCAACGAAAATTGCCCATAATTCTACAATACCGGCTTTGGCAGGCAACAAAGACTTGCGCCCACTTCAGGATCTTATCACTGCCGAGAAGGCCATAGTCACATCGTAAGGATATCAATTCATTTTAAATTATTAGTCTCAGAGGGGAAGAAGTGCCATCTCGTGATGGTGATGGCCTTTCCCCACCTTTCATATTCTTAATGAATATCTCAATTTCAGCCGCGGCTCCTTCTGACTTTTTTTTACAAGGCTCTCAAGGCTAAGCGGCGACATTATCCGGGCATCTGAGGCTCTGCGCAGTTGGGGGCTTGGCGAGGGAGAAGATTTGGCGGTAGGTGCCCTTTTGTGAGCACTCCATCCTCTACTGAAGCGTCTTTCAGGATACCCTCGCCGGGTCTACCAAGATCCTTCTGGAATTCTCTTCTTCCCTTAGCCAATTTGCTGCCCAAGAGCAGAGCATTCGTGAACATATGAAGACCATTCGGACTCAGGAAGAGAAACTTGATTCAATAAAACACCGTCGCAAGAACGTGGCCGCCAAGGCTGATTCTGCTGACCGGAAACTCAGCAAGATGGATTCACAGAACAAGAATACACCAACACAATCCGAATTGCTTACACGCTTGCGAGAAGAAATTCGCGAGCTCGATTCCGAAATCATGACAGAAGAGGCAAAGCTAGGCGATATGAAGCGGACCGCGACAAACTCATGGATGACGCTTAAATTTGGCGGACTGCAGGAATTCTGTCGGAAAGGCCTCGTGCGTTTGACCCTATATATGTTGTCCACCTCTCATTCGTGGGCTTAGATAATTGCCCAAGCGGGCAAGCTCATCATGACCGAGCTTCCTCAGCTGGAGACAGAACCAGGCTCCGCCCGCCCGTTCTATACCGGCCATACTCGCACTGACTCGTACGTCGCAGATGCGCTTCGAGCACTCGGCGAGATTCTGTTCGACACCTCAGTTCCTCCTGACCTCATGCTCTCTCCCCAACCGGACGTTAATCTTATGCTAGCGGTTCCGTCCGAGAAAGCGCCTGGCAATGGGGACGGACCCTCACAGCGGTTACACTACCGCCAAGACTCCCTCGGATCAACCGTGCTGGCAGAACGAAGCAATGATAGACCGGCAGCCGTTCGAGCGGACGAGCCGGGTACCCTACCACCTCAGTCTGATCAACCCCGCTTTCAAACCTTCAATGCGTCACAGCATCTATCAACATCATCTTCCAACACATCCGTAAGAAACGATTCGCCATCTTTTTCACTACCGATCGTATCGCCTCCCGCGCCTGGTGGGCGATTTGCAACATTCCCAGTCAAGGGCAAGAGGAAAGGTTCTCTAGCAGTCGTCGGGGGCACCCAGGACAATTCAAGTTCCACTTTCTCCGAGCAAGCGTCGCAGGATCTCACTACAGATGTTACCGATCCCGCGCCAAGGTATGAGGACATTGAAGGCATTCACATACCACCCCCTGCACCCCCGCCTGGCGCAGCGCCTCCAACCATGCCCCAGGCCGGACTTTACGGAAGCTATGACTCCGGACCCCACGACTCTGGCCCCTTATATGTCCCGGAGAATGCAGAAGAAGAGATCCATTTGGCGTACGTGGAACCGCCTCAGAGCGAGAAGAGAGTACGTTTTGGCTCGCGTCCCATGCAAGTGCCACCCCCGTTATCCGGCGAGGTACCCAGTGGTCACGCACAAGTATCTACAGAATTTGAGCCCCAGAATAATACTGTACACACTCCATTGGCGTCGTCGCCCGTATCGCCTCAAGCTTCAGCGCCACAAGACCGTATCCCATCCCCCCCTTACGCCAGCGAAGAACCGGAGGATGAGCGCGCATTGAATGCCGCTGCCGCACGTGAAGTCTCCCGCGAGTTTGATGCGTTAATGTACAGTCCACCTGTGGCTCTGTCAAGAGACCCGCCACTCGAGCCTTCGTCTCCTATATCGCTTACAGTTCCCCCGGCAACACATCCTTCACCTCGTTCCAGCACCTCTAGTACTCACCCCTCACCATTCTCACGTACACGTGGCAGCCATACGTCAGGATCACCCACAGCCCCCGGAAGCACCCCAGAGCAATCCCCATTAAACGCCGATCACCCATCTCAATCCACGCCCCCGGCTCCTTCCTCACCAACGCAACAAGTACTTCCACCACCAATCGCCGCACTTCCGCCTTCATCTCCTCCTTTACTATCAAATGTAGGTAACACGCCGTTGCGCACGCCACCCGACATTCTGTCCAACACGAGCTCAGCCAATCCTCAACGCCCTCTTCCGCAACCACCAGTAGTGACAGGTTCTCCTGGGAAGACCGCATCGCTCCCTCCTCCAGGGGCCCGTACGATCTCGGCTGCAGCTTTCCGTCGGCCTGTGCCGCGCGTGGTATCTGAATCTGTCACCAGCACTCCTGATACAAGTCCCCTATCTATAAAAAAGCGGGAACCGCGGCCTTCTCCTCCCTTTTCACCCCGGATTGGGGATACGTTCAGTTCTGGTTCAACGCCATCACTACCGAGTGTACAACCGCCCGAAGCACCTTCACCTCAACCACAAGAACGCAACTTGGAAGACGAGTTTTCATACATTTCTGCATACTACAATAGTGGTGCGATGACGTGATGACCCCGAATGTAACCATCTGTCTTTGGTAAAGTTGTATAGGACATTTATATTTGTAACTACGTTTGCTGGAATAACAGCGTCGTGTAGCTTGTATGTAGTCGACTCAACGAACCTAACCTCAAATTATGGTTCCCGGCATTGTCTACGAATCTGCGCAGCTGCTGGTCATCCCCTGCGTTACAACCAATCATCATGTCGAGCTCACGATCCCAGGAGGACACTTATGAGGCTCAAAACGACCAACGACTTGACGAACTTCACTCCAAGGTCCGCACGCTCCGTGGAGTATGTCTTTATGTCATAATTCCCACTACTATTGGCTTCTGACCACTGCGGCGCCGTAGGTTACCACTGACATCTACGATGATGCAGAGCGTCAGAATTTAGTCCTTGACGAGACCGTTCGTTACACTTTCTGATATTTTTGCCTTGGACAACTCACTCCCATCCCGTATGATTTAGACCAACACTTTCAGCTCCGTTGCGTCCGGGCTTGCTTCCTCTGCTGACCGCATGACTCGTTCATTGTCCCCGAGCACTTTGAAGACAATACGGATCGCCATCTTCATCTTTTGTTTCTTTGTTGGACTGTGGCTTTCAAAGGTTTTCTTCTATTGGTTCTTTGGCTGGTAGAGGGAGGGTAAGAGTGTTGCTAGTATGGCCCTACCCAACCAATCACTGACCAATTGAACATAGTCTTATTGTTGGGGCCATACGGCCATATGTGAAACACCTCATGCTTATGCATACATAACCTAATTTATGCACTATTCCACCTGATATCTGTCTGGTGTGTGTTGCGTGTTACGGGACCGGCGCTGGCGCTATAGCTGTAATGATTGGACCTACGTATCGTGCACTACCCTACCCTCGGATCTTTTTCTCATCTCAACAACGGCGATTATCCCAGTTCGTTCATCCTGTGCTCCCTCACCTCCTCCCGGACGCTTTCCAGCAGCTGAGATCGCAGCAGAAGAACAACCGAATGCCCCGACGCCTCACCTCCATCAGATGATTCGTTTCCATAATGGAGCCACAATGATGAGTTGCCAGTAAGCTCCTAGTTGCTTTACTGCGGGAGGAAGCACCGACCGGGCGATCCGGGGAAATATTCCAGATGGGTCAATCTTATCACGGGTCCGGCGAAATTAACATGTCGTCCACTCCAGAACCTAGACGCCAATTGAAACAGATGGTTGAAACTATTCCAAAGAACGAACAATGCACCCTTAGTTAGCTATGTTGGTCACTTGTCTTGGCAGTATGGATCAAGATCATGCAGGGCCTCCACAACGGCACCGCGCCGCATCGCCGAGGATTTTAATTGGTAACGAAAGGCTTCGCAGTGAACAATATAATACATTGCGTTACAGAGTACTGGTATAGGGATTGGCCGTCAAACCATGCCCATACCTTATTCCACGCGGGCTGTAACTATTTGAAAGCAAAACTCGATGCGTAGTAGTAATTCAAATATACTCGGTATACCATCTGGCGTGGGAACAAACCAAGCGAATGAAAGTGACATTTAGAGAGCAAAATAAATACTGTATTTGTAGGGCGCAGCATGCACAACCACTGATAAATTACAAAGATACCCCCGGCTCCGGGAACAACCAACTGATTACCACCATTGACGCGCCGCTGGGCCACTTGGCCCCAGTACAGTAATAAGGTACAATTCCCAAAAGCTAAACCGACTTATACACGCCTGCGATGCCTACAGCAGTAACACTGCCCGCGGCAACCATCCAAGACGATTTCACAACAGTGCTTTACGAGGTCCATGCTGGCCTTGTTCCCTCAGAGAACATCTGGCTCTCCTGCTACAAGGATGGACAACCCTCCGTTCACGGAAAGGTTGCCGTAAGTCTGCACGAGCGCGATCGCGATCGCGTCGAGCTCGCCGGAACAGGTGGCGTTGAGCTCACGCGCACGTCGCAGGTGAGGGCCTTTGTTTCGCGTTTGGGATCATTTTGAGCATGACCTTGGCTCCTATTAGTTCAAGTACACGGCCCGCTGTTTGGGGGTTGGAATCGATGCGGTGGACTTTGTCTTTCCAACGGAACTTTACGCGGATCCATCACACTCAACCGAGCGACAGGTAAGTATAGCAATACTGGTGGCAACTACTGTATCAGCTTTCGCGAGTAATGGCGCTCATAGCCCCCCTCTTTTGTGATAACAGCCGCGCCAAATTTTATCCTTTGCGATCTCCAACGAGCTTCTTGTAACTGCCTTACTCGACGGGACGATCTCCGCATATATTCTCCCGCCTTCCCCATCTGCTCCTGCTTCATACGCAATACCAACCACGCACGTCATGCGGCCCACAGTGGAGACGAAGCTGCATAAATCGGTCGTCAACGCGTTAGAGATCTTGCCCGGGATTTCCCCAGTCCCGTTACTCGCCTCTGCCGGCTCTGATTTTACCATCCACCTCACTCCCTTGCCCACCTCATCGAGTACAGACACCCCGACGTTGCTCACACCTGTTCTGTCCTTGAAGGGACACTTGCGATCGGTAACCGCACTGCTCCCCCTTCCGAACGATTCTCTGCTCTCCGCCAGTATCGATGGTTCACTTCGCATATGGGACATCCGATCCGGTGCTCAGCAGACAATGTGGACTATGCACAAGTCTGCAGTCGCGTTGGCAAGCACTTCTGCCGATGACTCGGGCGCAAGTGGAATCGCATGGGTGGCGCTCGCGAATGGGGATGTCCAATTACTTGACACACGCGCAGGGATGCCCGCGACAAAGTGGACAGCAGGAGTGGCAGCGCGCGCAATTGCAGTGTCGGCAGACGGACGCGAAATTGCTCTTGGAGCTGCGGACGGTACGGCGCTTTTGTACGACGTCCATGGCGGCTCTATACGTCAACAGTGGAGACGCGGTGGGGCATCCATAGAGAGCATATCCTTCGCCACTAGAGGCCGTGTTGTAGTCGGTGGTGAGGACGGTCTTCCATACGTGGTGGATTTTTCAAAGAAAGGTAATGATGTCGGCGTTCACGTCACTGAGCTAGTGTTTGGGAACGTTGAGGCCGTACGTTGCTGCCGTGTCTCGGGAGAAGTAGTACACATGGCAGGCGATGGAGGTGTCGTCCGAAAATATCAGCTGTAGTCTAGGATCACTGTATGTACGAGATTTTGGGGATATATTGTTCATCAAAAATATTATTTTTGCTGGTCGACAACTCGGAGAAGTGTACGCTGTGCACATGAGCCAAATGGGCCAAATAGAGAACCCCAACTGAGAAGTTGGGGTTGGCTTAGGCATCATCGTCTGTTTATCTCAGAACACCGATGTCGCCCAAGCCATTTGATCTACGCATCCAGCACGGTACGATGTCGCATCGCATCAGCTCTCGCACACATGGGTATTCTCTGATTCGCGCATAGGCATCACTGGTGGCTTTGCCCCACCTGCCCCTTCTGCAATCCATGATCTCTCGTGGAACCCTCCTGGCACTCCACACATCTTTCTAGTCTCCCGCTTTCCATCGAATGCAGGGACTCAACAACTCGATTCGAGACCCCAGAGTATCCAAATCTCCGATGATACGACGGACCTCCTCAATGAGCTGGAAAGCATCCTGCGCAACTTGCCCACAGAACAAATGCCCTCGTCAGACATTTATGGTAGAAACATCGGCATCTTTTGGCAGGGTGCGGATGGGTTTACGTGGGTGAACTCTGCGCCTGAGGGCTGTGGGGGGTCTCAGAGCGAGGTCCGTGTGACAGAGGAGGACAAGCAAGCATTCGATCGTGCGGTAGAAATCACGGAAACTTTAGTGAAAAGGGGAGTAGCGCATGAAAGCACTTAAAGCGATGTTACGGTGCCATTGTACTGGACTGTAATTGGAGTTTATGTAGGGTGGCAGTTAAAGAATGATTAATGATTGGGGACCGTCATATAGCCGAACGAATACAACTTGAGGGAATGTTGCACGCGCTGTAGGAACAGGTAGTAAAATAAAGGACAAGCTTCGCAGTGCTTCCCCCACATTATACATGAGAAATATGAAATACGTGGGACGTAATACAGTACAATGTGTACAGGTACAGCCTCTAATGAAACCTTTTTGTTCACGTGAGTATTACCGATGAGTACTTCGATGAGTAGGTGAACTAGCCGTGCAACCACTGTTTTTCTCCACTTTCTCTCTAGACCATCTCTACCTGGATATCGGCCAATGGACGAACACCAGTTTATCACAACATCGTCTGCAATGATAGCATAGCTATGACCCGATCGAGAGGACTTCTCTTGAGGGATCTACCCTTAACACATCTCGCCACTGTGCCCCCAGGCTGGCATATGGAAGCTGTCTCCGGGCCCCAGGATTAGCTTAGTTCCATACTTGCTCTGATGTGCATTTTCTTGTTCCGTGTCGGAGATGGTATTGTTCGCCGTGCGGAGGATCGAAAGGCCTAAAAGTTCTAGCGTCTAAGAGAAAGATGCCTATATAGGCAGCTTCGTTTCGTTTTACGAAGCGATTGTTCGGGTCCTCAGATACCAGGTTCTGAGAATAGCAGGTCGAGGTTGATATAGAGAGGGCCAAGTGGCGGCTCTAGACGGTCGTGGAGTTGGACGGCAAGCCTGGCAAGGTAGGAAAGTGTCTAGTTCCATGTGGGGAATCAATTGATTTCCTTTTTTAGCGAGGCCTGCCCCGTGGAACATATGGTCAAACTATCAAATAGGTGACTAGAAGATAGAGAAAACCTAGCAGCATATAAATGGGTCCCTTTCCATGCGTGTACAGGCCACTCCCCCTCCCTGCTGTCGTTAGACATCATTCTACAACTATCGCAGAGAACCTATGGAGGTACACACAGGTACTGCTCATGATTCAAAGTCGAGGACAGTCGCTTCCTTCAGCTCCATTTCTGATCAACCCAATGAACTCAAACTCGCTGGCCTCGTTCTTCCTACAGAAGAGGAGATGGGCACCCTTCGACATGTTCCTGACAAGATCAATTGGAGGGCATACTGTAAGTCCCTTCCTCTTCCCGAACACACCTTGGTCATTTTTCGTTGATACTGCTTCACAGTGATTGCGTTTGTTGAGCTTGCTGAACGTTTCTCAGTAAGTCTCCTAGTCTGTGACCCACCTTTTCAAAATCTGATTCTGTGATCACAGTTTTACGGTTAATTCTACCCCACGCTGCTGTTTTTCATAAGTGAGGCATACCAATGACCATTTTCTCTTCTCCAGGCAGTACCGTGATTTTTGTACGTCACTTTCCATTAACGGTTTTGATACGTTATGCTTACACTTTATTTTGTAGGTCAATTTTATTCAGCAACCCCTACCTAAGGGCTCTAAGACTGGGGCTGGTGGAAAGCACGGGGTCTCTGGTGCTCTAGGCCAAAGGCAGGAAACTTCAACTGGTCTCACAACCTTGATGCAGTTCTGGTAATCGTGACCCCAAATAACTGTAACTGCTTTATTCAATCTACACTACGTAACAGGTGTTACGTGACTCCTCTGCTGGGTGCATACCTCGCGGATGAAAAATGGGGACGATTCAAGACGATCGCCATCTCTGTGGCCATTGCCCTCGTTGGCCACTTCGTTCTCATAATCTCGTCCATTCCTCCTGTCATAAAGCATCCTAAGGGCGCGCTGGCGGCTCTTTGTGTTGCCATTGTTGTGATGGGCCTCGGTACTGGAGGTTTCAAGGCAAACATCTCCCCACTTGTTGCAGAACAACAGCGCCATCTTCGCCCCTTCATCTCCCATACTAAATCTGGTGAGCGTGTGGTTGTTAATCCGACTCTGACCAATTCTCGAATTTACATGGTGCGCTCCTCGTGAATTTTGATTGCGGTCAATGTGACAAGTTGCACGTTAGTATTTCTATTTCTTCATCAACGTTGGTGCGATGGTCGGTCAGATCTCTATGACATTTTCCGAGAAGGTTTTCTATCTCTTCTGAGGCAGGATTGGTTGTTCTAATTCCCGTTCAGTATGATGGCTTCTATCTCGCCTTTACCCTTCCTACCGTTGTTTTCCTGCTTTGCCCCATCGTCCTCTTCTTTGGCCGTAACTGGTACCGCCGCTATCCCCCCCAGGGCTCCGTGCTTGCCAAATCGATCAAGCTTTGGAGCTACGCCGCGCGGGGTGGATGGTCCCCGAACCCCATTACTCTCTACAGAAACCTTAAGGCCGATGACTTCTGGGAGTCTGCCAAGCCGAGTAACATCCCTGACAGCCAGAGGCCCGCGTGGATGACGTTTGATGATAAATGGGTTGAGGAAGTTCGTCGTGGCCTCAAGGCATGTACCGTGTTTACCTGGTATCCACTTTATTGTACGTCTCGTGTCGGGACCAGAACTGGATGTTGACCCTCGGAAACAGGGCTTGCTTATAATCAGATTGTCAACAACTTGACGTCTCAAGCCGCTACTATGGTGACTAACGGCATTCCGAACGACGTTATCAACAACCTCGACCCCCTTGCCTTGATAATCTTCATCCCTATATGTGACCTCTTTGTATACCCAGGCCTCCGGAAAGTAGGCATCAACTTTACTCCGATAAAGAGGATCACCGCTGGTTTCATCACCGGTTCCGCTGCTATGATTTGGGCTGCCGTTGTCCAGCATTACGTGTACAAGGTGGGTTCCATGACCTTTAATGACGTCGAGAGTTTATGTGATCTTCCGTGACCATACTTGAAGACCAACCCTTGTGGAAAATTCGTATCCACCTGCCAAGATGCTAATGGGAAACCAATTGTCTCTTCCCTCAACGTTTGGGTCCAGAGTGGATCTTATATTCTCATAGCGTTTTCAGAGATTTTCGCGTCTATCACTGGCCTCGAGTACGCGTTTACGAAGGCGCCCAGGAACATGAAATCACTTGTCATGGCGATTTTCCTGTTTACTTCCGCCGTTTCCTCCGCCATCGGTGAAGCCTTCAACCGTGGGTCCATTAGTTACTCCGACATGACGCCACTTGGCTGATTTGTTTGCAATACAGCGTTATCGAGGGACCCAATGCTTGTATGGAACTACGGTACCATGGCTGTGTTGTCGGGTATTGGTGGCATTCTCTTCTGGTTCTCGTTTCATCGGTTGGACGCGGAGGATGGAGTGCTTGACAACCTCGGGGAAGGACATTTTGAGTGAAGAATAGTTGTAAATGACACTGTAATAGACAAGACTAGAAAAGGTTAACAGAGACGCGCAGGTGTCGTCTTGTAGCATGTGCCGATCTCACTCACTTTGAACTTGCCGCGTCCCACCACCACCTCCTGGACCGGCCATTCTCTTGTTGCGACCAATCCCACTTTCCATCCCATCGCCATTTCTATTGCTACTTCTCTACCTCATTGTCCTCCCGTAGAAGCCTCCCTAATGTTCTATTCAGCATAATATCCTTTATTCTCGCCCTAGGCCCTCTCATCGTATTGCCATGTCTAATGAAGTTCACAAGGCGGACCAGATTGCTTATAGGTACTACACGAAACTCGTTTCCGTCGTTCACGCTGCTAGAGCAACCGCCGAACCCAACCCTCAGGCCAAGGTCGATAAATGGGTGCGTAACTGTCCTTATCGTCTGCCTCACCTCGCACCCATATGGAAGCTTTACTTAGTTCAACCTCGAAACTCCCGATGCCGAAATTTTTAAAGAGGATCTAAGGCCCTATCGTTTCCTTTCCAATGCGCCGAGTCCCTTACCGTTTGAGCTCCAAGTCCTCCTGTCTATCCCAGATCTCACCACCAACCAAGTCCTCGTTTGTCGGGGCGCAGACTCTTCCCGCCTTCGCATAGATCCCACCCCCCAATATATCTTGCTCGAGTCCTGGTCCGTTCAGTTTTCCTCCCGGCGGCCTGGGAGCAGCAGTGATACCGACCTCGCCCTTTCTACTATTTACAAGCATGGCATCGGGTTGTTCAGGAGTCTTTATACACTTTTACGCGTTCTCCCTACATGGAAGTTGTACAAGCGATTCCGCCGTCGTGTCGCCATACCAACCAACCGGAATGCCAACTTGAACATCGAGCTACGCGTACGGGGCTCACAAGATCAGGACAATGGTGTCCTTAGATTTGGTAAGCCCCCCCACCCACACTTGCCTGCTTGACACGCACATCTCATACCAGCCTCGTGGCTTAGACATGTCTCCGGCGGCTAATGCTCCTCCGCTTCTCACTGAGTCACACACGTTCCCGTCAGTCCCTCACCCTTACGCGAACATCACGATATCCGTCCGCTATCTCACCAATCCACACTTTCAATTGGACGAGTTGGAATCCCTTCTTTCATCCCGATTCTTTTCTCTTGACGAAGGTGCAGACTTCACCCCGACTCTTGTCAAGAACCAGCAACGAGATTCCCTCTCAAGTTCTCCCGGGAGCTTACCGTTAAGGACATCTTTACCTGCGTCTCCACCGTCATCTGCTTCGCCAGCAGATCGCATGGCCCGACATGCCGTCCTTCCCCCT
>QFDX01002547.1:0-11998 GCA_003315875.1 Lactifluus piperatus | reverse complement strand
AATAACCTCTTCAGGATGCGACTATCGATCTCCGCCGACGATCTCTGGACAGTTGCCTCGATCAACTTCTCCATTGTTCGCGAGAAGCCGATGGGGGAAGAAAAGATCGAATAGTATGCATGTCTGTGCCGGAAAACGCGCAAAAACCCGATGACCAAGTATCTCATGACGTAGACCCCGACCCAGCAAAGTACGGCGATGAAAACTGTGCGGTTGATATCGAAGAGGTATATGAGAAGGCCGGCAAAGAAAAGAGAGAGCGAAAATTGGATCAGGAGGCGTAATGCCTCAACCTCGACGGTGAACTGCGGACTATTGGCGGCACTGGCAAAGAATTCACGGACACGTGCTCGGTTATGGAGGCTGAATCGTGGGCGCTGAATGAGCCGGATGTATCGGAGTGCCCATTGCTGATGCAGAGTAGCCAACATGGCACACGTAAGACTGATACACAAGCTCACGGACCAGAGTGCATTCACCCAGATGATGGATTTCGGTGCGGAGAAGGGTGGAAGGGACTGGGTGGAAGGGAGTCCGACACTTTGATTATATATTTTCTCGAGGTAGAACTTGGAAGTTTCTTGCGGGTTTTCTCTGAGGTCAAGGATTGACACGGCAAGTAATGGCGAAAGTGCTGCAGAGAACAGACCGGTCTGTAATATTGACTTGATATGTGAAGCGATATGGAAAAACAAAAGAGAGGTGCGCACGAAGAAAAGGATCGGCTTTGCATCTTGTCGCCAACGTTCGACCAGCTTCTGATCCTGATCTTCTGCCATCTTCAAATACATGTTGAAGAGCGGCTCAGAGCTATCGGAAACATTGTCTTTCCAGCGTTCGGCTACTTTCTCATCCTCTATTTCTGTCGTCTCAATGTATATGTTCGTCGCAGACTGGTTGGGGGAAGGATCTAACGTACACATCAATGGTGAATAGGGTAGGACTATTAATAAGGTTGAGCAGATAATAACATACCTGGAGGGTTTTCCTGGCCATGAATGAAGTTAAAGATTCGGTGTAGTAAGGAAGACATTGGGGAAATGTGTATAATGGGGGAGCAACGAGGTTGCTGACGGGCGAATTGGCGCTCCTTGACTCAGCATGCTCGTCCAACGACGTCCATGGTTCGTGGAAAGTCCGGCTGTATCCGCATTGTCCGTCCGCCGTCCGCATTAATATTGACGCGGGTCCTACCAGTTCGTCAGCACGTCTTCCAAGGCGGTCCTACCCTACCCGTGAATGAACTGTCACGAACATCGATTCGGGACTTCGTCCAGCCGTCCAGCCTTTGCCCTGCATCCTGACGCTCTCCAAGTTCCCATCACCGCAATGTAATCGGGCATGACCTTGTCGTGTCCCACTTACTATTTGTCTGCCCACCCTCATCCCTGGTCGCCGCCGCTATCGTGCCATCGCTTCCAGCAACTTACAATATAAGCTTCCATTCCCAACAGCTACAGTGGAACTTGTTTTCCCTGCTGTTAACCCGCTGACATTTTATGTTTTACTATCGTGGTGACTTGACGGATCCACGATTACCAGTGTTTCCTTTCTCCAGTCAGTCTATGAGGAATATATCTTTTACAAGTAAAGACAAGCGTCAGGGAGTACTCCGACTAGGGTCTCTCTAGCCCTGCCTTTTCTCACTGGCATCTAGCCGCATTTCGGCCTTTATTCTCATCTGGGTCACGACCTTACGTCCGATTGTACATTCCCACCCACGCTATAAGCATCACTAGTTAGAGCACAATATCCAGTGCGTAGATACAAGAATGAAAGTGTAAATACAGGGCAGCAACGAGTTATATTGCCAGCCTTTACCGACACAGGTCGCTTTGATATTAGTCCTAGGCCGGGTGGATTGCCACACCGGGGCTAGATACCAGTGTTGATAAGTTATGGTTTCTCTACTGATCCTACCTGTCGTAACCTAACATGAATGTGGATATTTATGAGACTCATTCGTTGTGCGGAGTACGCAAACGCTAAAAAAAACGATCTACAGGTAAGGAAGCAGAAGCATGGAAGGATAAAGTACAGTGGGGGGAGAATGGTTTACGCAGATGGAAACAGTGACAACCCCCCGCCCATTCAGGAACCGAACGGTGGCCCGAGACCCATCCCATACGGATTTTGGGGCATCACTGGAATAGGCATGGGCATCATCGTCGGTGACGTCATCGCAGTCTGAAATTCCTACAAAAACCAAAGGTTGTCAGTACATAGGCAAGACAAGAAGAGAAGAGAGGGGAGGAATGAAACGCATACATCGACGTGGGTACTAGGCAACCTGCTCGTGTTTTGCCGAGCACTGGATGTCTGTCTCAACGCACGGAAATCGTTCGCCGTATAGGTCTTCGTGAGTCCCGTCACAGCAGGACTGCGCAATAAAGCCGTCGGCGGCGATACGGTGACCATGTTGAGCACGCCCTGCGCATGTGGTGGCGTCGTCGGGCGATGTATGTGCTGTCTCGCCGTTGTGCCCGCGCCCGCGGCTGAGTCGGATGCCTGCTGTGGTGTCCTCGATCGTGGGCGTAGCAACTCTCCCAAGGCGATGCGAACGTCGACTGTGGGTTGTGGGAGCGTAGTCAAACCGTGTAGCGCGGCGTCTTCTTCTGGCGCCGTGTGGAGGTGCATTCGTACATGCTCGAGAGTCGTCCGACTCGTGGCGGGAAGTGCGTCGGCAAGGGCGTCGCAGAGCTGGGCAAAAGTATCGGTCGAGATACCGCGGAGGGTCGCGAGCTGAGGCAGGCCTGCATGTGATTGACCGACGAGCCATTCTAGGAGGGAGAGGGTTGCCTGCGCCTCTGCATCGATACTGTCAGAAGAGGCCGAGGGCGCGTACGAGGCGCGTGCTAGCAACGTGTCACCCATTTCGGTGGAGAGTCGGTCGGGCTCAATTATCCTGATGGGTACTTGTCTGAGCGCGTCCAAGGCATGCGATATAGGCTTCAGCGTCGGGGATACATGCTGTGCCGCGCGGAGGAAGACGAGGGCAAGAGCGAAGCATAGGCTGCGATCCAGCCCTGCCGCACCCATGGTACTACTGGACTGCACGAGTACCTGGGCAAGCTCGACCTGCTCCTGCGACACGACCCTATTCGCCAGCAGCAAATTCATCGCACTCGTAAGCAATCCCGCAGGTTCCGGCTCCGCGCCAACAAAAGCGAGTATCCTGAGCGCTTCTGGCGCTGTCCCTCGCATCAGATCATGGAGCAGCCGGAGGGCGACGACGACTTGATGCGCCTTAACGGTCCACAGATCAGGCGGGACCCAGTCCATCGCCAGCACGCGCAATGCGGCGCAGAGCGTACGCAGCTCTTCCAAGACAAGCCACTCGGCGATGCCAAGCACACCTCCGTCAAGCTCTGCGAGTCGCCGCACAAGGTGGGAGCGCCCATCCACATCTAGCGCGCGGAAGAACGCGGCAAGTTCCGGTAGGATGCGGGGCAGTGCGCGGCGCACCGTGACCCCACGCGGTGCGTCGGGTTCCAGTGGGAGCACGAGGTCGACGAGACTGAGGGCGTGATGCGCACGACGCACCGGATCCTGCGCTGCTGCACTAGCACTGGTGATATCTTCGCCGCGCCTCAGCAGAGCGCGCAAGACGAGCTCCGGCTCGAGCGCACGGACAACATCGACGCACGTTCCCCGGAGTGGTTGCGCCACACCCGCGCTGTCCGGGTGGTTGAGTGTGTCCGCGGCATCTGCACATGCGAAAAGGTCCGCCGCAGTGTTAATGATGCCATGCGCTGCGCGCGCCGGGAGCGGGTGCGTGGGAATGAGGCGCACGAGGACTTGTAGGACTTCGTTCGCGCCAGCAAGGAGGTCTGCGAATCGTGCATTGGAGGAAGAGTTAGAGAGTGGTGGTGGGGGGTTGATTGAGAAGCGCAGTTGAGCATCTGCGGCAAGCACCTCGAGCGCGGCAAGTAGGTGAAATGGAAGCCCATGCGTTTGTTGACTCCACAACGCGTTAAGTGCGGCCCACTCGCCTGTGCCGGGATCGCCTGAGTCGAGCTCGTGCGCAAGAAGCACAGTCGCGACACGCAGCGTACGTAGAGCATCAGCTGAGACAGGCCGCGCAGGAGGTTGCACAACCTCTTCGAGAACGGCTGGGATTCCGTCGTCTGCCAGTAGCGCTAGGGAACGTAATGCGGCACGCTCGGTGTCGTTAATCGCGGAAAATCCGGGCTGAAGCTGGAGGAGACACTTGATGAGATGGGGAGATAGGAAGGCGCGCGGGTCGCGCGTGAGCTCGTAAAGTATGTGCTCCGCATGAATCCCGGAGCGCGTCGGCGTGTCGTCGTCCATCATACATTCAAGGCGGAAGATCATCTGCCGGAGAAGCAGAAGGTGGTTGAGGGTCTGGAGTCACGTCAGCTCGTAAAGAATAGCATAGACAACGATAACACGAACCTCGCGGTAGTGCGGTACGCCCTGCCATACGCGCATGACACCAAATGCGCGCGAGCGGCATAGTTCGTTTGGTACGCTGTCCGCCCATGCGTACGCTGCAAGAACACACGCGACGCCAACCCATGCACGAAGCTCGATGAGGCCCTCCGCTTCGGCAATAGTTGCGGCAAGATCAGGGTGCGTGACGAGCGCATGCAGAGCGACGCCAAAGGATGATTCATCACCGCCGAGGTCTCGCAAGACTCCTCTTGCTGGGGCAAACGACAAGTCCGGCTCCTGAATCACAGTCAAGAGCGCGTCCCAGCCACGCAGACGATCGATCACGCGCTGGGCTGCTCGCTTCACGTAAGGGTCCAGACCTGGGCTACGTATGACAATTTCAAGCTCTTTGGGGAGGTTCGCGGCGCTAAGTTCCTTTGCGATGTCTGGGTTCGCAGCCGCGACCAAGAGGTGGTCGAGTGTGTCCTCGTTCATAGAAGAAGAATCGAAAACAGCTTGAATATCAATACGGTCCTTTGAGATGTGACTAAGTAAGTGCTTAAATATGATGGAAGATGGGGTCCGTACAATGAGAAGCCTCGGAAGCTCTCGATGCTGGCAAGCGACGCGTGAGAGGATGCCTGCAATCAGGCAAGATTGTGCTCCGCTCTGTAGGGTGAATCAGTACGTGAACGCGTGTATTATTATTATCAAGGCGTGCCTTGGGCCCAATCGCGTCTACGATCCTGTCAGCGAAACGCTGCAACACTTCGAGTGGTACATCATCTGCAACTGGCTGACTAGTCAGCTGATAGGCATAGTCTAAGTCAAATTCGATGGGGTCCTCATCAAGGTCTGGGTGGAGATACGGGAATTCGGGGAGGTCCCAGTCGTCGTTGGCTGGCTTGAGACAGAACATAAGACGAATAACAAGGGGCAGAGGGGGTGCATCGGGGATAAGAGAGAGGAGATTTCGAGTTAGCGCGGTTGGATCTTCTGAGTTTGCAGGGTCAAGAGCAGGGGATAGCGGAGTTGGGTTGAGCGGAGGAAGGATGCTCGGAACATAGGTGGATGGTGCAGAGGGAAGCTCAGATGCAACGTCACCATAAATAGCCATGGAGAGTTTGGTGAAGTTCCCCTTTATTATCATGAGACGAGAGGAAAACTTTGTGGTATGATGAGAAAGAAGGCGAGGTTGATGAGTGATGACCTGACTGACCTCGCTGCCCATGTCCACAGGAAAGTCAGCATAGCCGCCGGCATATGCTATGGAGGTCGGAACGAGGACATTTGTGGCCTTTTGCTTTTGCTTAGGATCGCTGGAGATGGGATGGGCGTTGAAGAAGACATTAAGAACGAATACCTCTGGCTCTGTCACCCTTTCGCAGCCAATATGATGTTGTTAGTACACGATAAACGGAGATCCTAGGCAGTGGAATACACGGCTCTAAACCCTCAGAAAAGCGAAGAGCTGATCCCTATTCGTTGTTGTACCGACCACACAGACAGCTCTGACCGGAACCGACGCCTACAAGCGATTAAGGGGAGGGAACGCGACTCACGAGACGATCTCAGGCTGTTCTGCGAAGGGTAGCGCGCCCTTGGGAAATATTCGTAGTGAGCGCACGCGCACTGGAGATGAGAATCTTAACGCAGCGATATTTGAGGTCCCTGCGGGTTCCAATGTAGACCAGTGAAGTAACATAGTCCGAGGTGCGCCCTGTCACTGCGCCCGGCTCGCCTCGAAATGACAACGACGCGATTCTGCCACGCAATACTCCGTAACCTTCTCGACCCGACCCACCATGAGCAGTGGCCTCAGTCCACCCACCATCAAACTTCCCGGCCTTCCTTTACATCCAAACACCAAGAATACTCAAAGACGTGGTCGCAGCGGCAGCTTTCTCAAAGTTGAACACGTAGACACTTCAAATGAAGAAGCGCTTGATCAAGCCGCATACGCTAACATCAATGCCGAGTGGGTAAACCGCAAAGGTCTGCCTCCACAACAACTCTATCATATCGATATTTGAGCCCTCATATGTCCCTGTAGGCGCATGGATGATCCACGTTGTGCTCATAGCTATCGGTAAAGTCGTCATTGACGCCATTCCTGGCGTAACGCGGAATATCTCCTGGACAGCCGTCAACTTGTCCTATCTTGCCGTGCGTTCCCCACTTCTACTGTCTTAAGACGTCTTGTGTGCCCTCTGATCGACATGACTATCTTTCAGTGCTCGTATCTCATGTTCCATTGGGTGACCGGCATCCCGTTTGGTAGCGAGTTGCACGGTGGCGCATACGACGATCTCACGCTTTGGGAGCAGATCGACGGCGGTGCACAAAACACACCGTCAAGAAAGTGGCTCTTCTCTGTACCCGTTGGGCTGTATGTTTCCCATCCTTTTCTTTCCATTCCACCGCGTCCGCCACTCACACGACCCGCAATTCAAACCAGCTTCCTGCTTTCAACCCACTACACGAATTACAACCCATGGCTGTTCGCAATCAATCTTTCGGCTCTCATCTTCACACTTGTACCCAAGCTGCCCATCGTACGTTCAACGTGTCCCCTTCGGACACTGCCAGCATGCCAAGCTGACCGCCACGGCGCCTAATAGGCACATAGGCAGCGCTTACGTATACTGTCGGGCAACTCCTCTGGCGTCGCGACGCCGACGAGCAACGTGTCTGGCACAAGCACCCCGCCAGATCACTTCCGTGCGTCCCCCGAGTTCCACTTAACAGACGCGCAATTCTTGTAAGATGACACCCAGGAAATGGGTGGGGGGCGCCGGACTGACGAGATCTTTCAACAATTAATGTCGCACATTCATTTCTCGGCAGTTATCCATCCAGTGGCCTTTCTAGAATACGTAATGAACTGGCTGTCTTTTTCCTCCCAACGCCTTCTATCTATGAGCATTATATGCATTTGACACCATCTTCCATTGCCTTTGATCACGACTCCCTTTTGAGGAGGTCCTGATATTGCAAAAGTCGCAACCTTTAAACTGGATGAGCGACGTCAAGGGAACAGAGGACAGATTTCGCTTACAGATTCCGCAGCAGCATAAGGATCGTCACCTTTCCAACAGCAGGAATATACAACGACGCCTAACAAACAAGAATGACTGAACGAGGAGAGTGGTGCGATGCAAAGACAACGCACTTTATCCCGCACGTCTGCTTCAAAATTTTTATCTGCCGCGACGTTTACGCACACGCATCCATCCTTCAATGCTGTTGTGGGAACTTTATAAGTCGTACTCGGCACGGCCGACACGACAACGTCCGAGATCGCAAGGCACCGTGCTAGATCGAACTGGGGCGGTGCGGGCCGCACGACATGACGCGGATGGAACGCACGGCGCGCAGCTCGCTCCGCTCCGTTGGGGCCGTCCGAGGTGGAGGACACAGTAGCAGCGGGTCGCTTGGTGTACTCTTGTACCGAATCGATATCGACGGAGAAGACGCGCGCACCGTCATTTGCAAGGAGCGCAGCGAGCGGGCGTCCGACCACCTCCGATCTGCCCATATTATTTATCCATATTCAGGTAAATGAGTGGTGGGAGCAGAGCGGAGACGTACCTGTTGATGACGGTGACGGTGCGGCCGTATGCGCGGTCGCCGTATGGCAGGAGCGTGTTGTACACCCCGACACGCTCGAGGGCTTTCACGACGCCTAAGGGCGTGCACGGTAAAATCGACTTGACTGTTCCCGGAGGCGGTACGTCGTCTTTGGGCGGTGCTGTGGTGTGAGCGAGCGAAGGTGAGGACGCAAGGAGAGATTTGGGCTCGAGATACCGGATGCTGGTGAGTGGAACATCTCTCCGTTCAGCAAAGTCTTCTGGCTAAGGGAGTGGGGAAAGGGAGACGCACTTGTGATAGAGGTTATAGTGAAATTTGTAGTTGAGACCCTCGACGTCCTTGAACGGCGAAACAATCTGCTGCAAATAGTGGTCCTGAAGCCATGCATTACAGTATGCGTCAGCAACAAGGGATCAGGTTTTGCACGACCGCAAGCAGTGCTTGCACACCTGCTCCTTGCCAAAAATAGGATAGTACACCTAGGTATGCGCTTAGATGAGCACGAGGACTTGTCAAGATATTAGACGTAAAGGGTGCACCATAATCCCATCTACCGTGTCATCTGCGTTTGCCTCGATGATGGCTTCCTCGACGCCGTCACCATCCGCACCGACGCTACCATTACTGCCGGCCTTACTGAGCGCCGACCCGACCTCGCGCAGCTCAAATTCGATGCCCAGCGCTATGCACTGTTTGCGCGTGAAATCGGCATAGGATCTGCTCGGCACATTTGCAGTGGCGAGGATGCCGACGAGCTTGGGTGCCCGTAAGCGCGAGAGGGTGGCGAGACTTGCTTTGACTTCAGCAAGAAAAGGTTCGGCGATGGTGTCTGCTTTGAGGAGGATGCCTTTTGGCGCCAATTCAGGCGCCGGGTCTGTGTCTTCCATCGTTATTGTTGAGATCGATTGAGGTGAAGATTTCTTTGTGGCTTCTGAGCTGATAACCAATACGATAACGATAACATAGAGATGAGATCCAGATAAGGCCACAAGCGCACGTGATGCGATGAACCCTCAGGATTATGGTAAGCAATAATGACCTTTTAAAGGTGGCCCTCGTTGTCTAATGGTCATGACGTCAGACTTCTACATACTGACATCTGGAGGTTCCGGGTTCGAGTCCCGGCGGGGGTATTGGTTAACTTTTTTTTAATGACTGTGAGTAATGTCCACTTTCTCCTCTACTGTATATGATTGCACGTCTTCTCACCGCGTCCCCATTCATACCTACCCCGATGCGTTCTTGCTAAATTTTCCGTGTACACGCCTGCCTTCTTCCTCGCCGTTTGGCTGGCTCTGGCGGCTATTCAGTGCTGGGAAAGATGACACCCGTGTCGGGGTTCCCCACCAGCCGCGACCGGGAGACGGTAGGCTCAACAGAGTGCCTTACAGCTCTGCGTACGAAAATTGGTCCACCATTGTCGACACGACACTGAAAACACGGCAGCATTCTCCTCTGCGTCTTGTGGATCTGCTAAACAAAGTTAGGAGTTAGGTGAGTCACATTTCCAGCGGCTTCTCAACCCCTGTATGCCCTCCTGTTAAGTAATCGGCGTTTTCCTTGTGCCTGCAAGCGCGCGTCTGATCGTACTTCGTCGAAAGGATGTGTCGTCCCATGGATAGTCAAGTATGCAACCCCATCCTCTCAGGTCATCCTTACTTTGGGGGGTATTGCCAGTGAGAAAGATAGCCCGAAGTGAGCAGATTCTTCATTGCCTTTGTTGACACCCTTACATATGAAGAATAGGCCGCGAGTGATCTACACCTACCCGTTGCACAGAATCAGAGTAGCTGAGTATGTATAGTATTCTACCATGGAACCGATGTCGTGACCTCTTGTCAGGAACCAGACCTGGGTTTCGAGCGCAAGAAAGCCATTTATGATGCTTGCGTAGTCAAATACGGTACGCCCTCCACCCACTCGGCTCTTCTCCTTTCATATTCAAGTACTGGTTGGGCTAACACTTGATAATCGCATTGCATTCCACTGCAGAAGATGGCCCATACTTTCTCCAATTTGGCAAGTATGTGCCGGAGTCACAGCATAAGGTCGAGTGCGGGCCAACCGCAGTTGAGGACGTTGCGCGCTTTGTCATAAGCCTCATTCCGACTTACCTCAGGGATTGGTACCGCAAGGACGTGTCATCCGCATGGAGACATTAAAATTTCCAAGGGGCATCACCCCGTTCTCCCCAATCAACCCCTCCCCAACCAACTCGACCGAGCTGCGTCATCCACTGTGACGCTGGTACATTCTTTAGGTGGCTTGGCAGAGTTGCTTGAGCGCGTCCCCGCAGAGAGGGAAGGACACCCTGGTGGGGTGCGCCTCCGCTGCGCCGCACTGCTGCTTAAAATCCTCCCAGTCGCTGGAGTCGGCGGCGGGGCAGAGTCGGCACTTCAGCATGTTGATTGCCTTGCGGCCCCAGTCGGCTTGGGTGGATCCAGAAGAGCCCAGTGCCGCTCCTTCAGTCTTCGTGGGATCCGGAAGGCGTCGTGCCCCGCCTGCTTCTCGTGCTCCGTGCTGTGGCTGTGCTCCGTAACCTCATCCTGTACCACGCTGCGGTGGTGGTGCCATGCTCCTCCCTCAACGCTCCCCTCAATCCAAGCCAGTTTTACTGGCGCAGTAGCACTCACCAACCGCTCTCTGCCATATTCTCCTTGCCCTTGTTGCTTAGGCGTGGTTGATGACTAGTTTTCGTCTACGTCCCTATCGTCATCGGCGTCGCGCGTTTGCCGAGGATGGTTCCCGGCACCGCAGCTGTCGCCGCGTCAACAGAGGTCCCGTAGAACTGGATAGGTGCCCACGCTGGCGGATACCTGCCACTTCCGATGTCAGCAAAGGTGAGTATGTTGCTCCCATGTGCTAGCAAGACGTAGAAGACACCCACGATGTAGTCTCCTGCACAATCGAAAAAATCCGCATTGCGGATTGCTTCGCCAGGCTCCCGTTGCCTGCGAGGTAGGACAGTCCGGTTTTGAATACTCCTGATTGAAGAACCAGGCCAGTTCCGCTCGCTACATGGCGTGCACCGCAGAACTACTTAGACGGGATCTTGGTAAGCTCAGCCCTGAGGTGAGCATAGGTCTCGAAGTCGTGTCACTAGCACTCAGAAATTTAACGTTGCTCAGTGCAGTACTAGATACACAGCCGGGTACTCGGGCGGCCTCACCTGCCCTGCGTAGATCTCCAAGTCCAGATGCTGTGACCCACGATGACCCAAGGATCTAAGACGGACATGTTGCTCTTGTATGTAAATGGATGGCCCTGGAGGCTCTACGGAAGCCCACTCAGGTTGGCATCGGGTATGAACAGGTTTATGTATAGAATTTCATTGGGCCTTCTTCATATACTAGTACATCGGATACAAGGCACCACTAGGCATGTAATCCACCACATCCACAGCGCATACAACACCTCATAAGACTGGATCAACAATATACAATACACTCGTTGTACATGACCATAGCACTTCCAACCGCTAAAGAACCTGTAAAATCACCAAAAAGCAAAGCATTTCGCATGCTGCTCACAAACTAATAGATGTACTGAGTTCATGTACCCCTCGCGCAGAGAGATTCAAATCACTCACCAGAAACATCAACAAATAGTCATGAACTATGCCCCATAATGAACGAAATTCACCCAACGCTCCAGACTCAGTCGCTTCACTCTCCTCAGCTTCTGCACCGCATCCCGAAGCGCCTTCGCTGACCCCTCATAATGAGGGACGTTTTGGTCCCCGCCAAAGAACATCGATTTATAGAAATATTCTGCGAGGTCCCGTCCATCCGTGTCCGCCATCGCCCACATCGTCCCAACAACACTCCGAAATCCACAATATTGCATCGCAGCGGTAAGGTGCAACACCTCGTCAGCAATGCTCCCGTCAGTCAATTCTGCAGTGTGGCAAGCAGACAGCATCGCAAATTCGGCAGCAGGAAGTCGGGATCGAACGATGTCGAGTAGGGTTAGATGGTTGTCACCACGAAGCTTGAATGCGGCGTCAAATGGC
>QFDX01002540.1:0-10734 GCA_003315875.1 Lactifluus piperatus | reverse complement strand
ACCCAACCCTCGTCCCACGAACCACCTCTTCAATGACTCTCATCGCGGTGTCCGTGTCTTCCGCTGTCGCCACACGCCCGAGCATGCACAACATCGCTTCCGTCTCTCCTCTCTCGGCATCCTCCTCGCGTGCAACGTGCAGTACTGTATGCCCCCGTGCTCACGGTTCTCGCGTACGCTATTTATGGCTCGCTTGGTAATCACGCGCGCGTATTTATATGCGAGCCGCAAGGCGACAATGTCCCAGCTGGAGATCCTTGAGATTGGATTCCGCTCACCTGTTCCGAACCGGGATGTTATCAGACAATTATCGAACATCCCAACCATGACTCATGTCGCCCTTCCTAACCTTCGCCGGTTTATATTTAAAGGTGTCAGCGCCTACTTTGAGGGCCTTCTTGAACGGATCACCGCCCCTGTCCTCAAAACCCTCCAAGTCTGGTTCTCCAATCAGCTCACCTTCGTTGTTCCCCAACTCTCGCAGTTCCTGCAATCACAGATACTCACATTTCATACTTTCGAACTCGCTTTCAAAAAGTATTCTGTTCATTTCATCGCGTCCTCACTTCAAGAAAATAGGAAACTCTTGCAGTTACGGATCTCGTGCAACCACCACTTTGATTAGCAGGTAGCGTCCGCAGCCCAGATCATTGGTACACTCTCACCAGTACTCTCCGTCGTGGAGAATCTCAGGCTCAACTACGTTGAGCACGATCCATCACCAGAGTGGCACAATGAGGTTGATCGAACGCAGTGGCGCGAGCTTCTCAGCCCGTTTAGCAATGTGAAGACACTTTATGTGGAAGATGAAGTCGTTGGGGAACTCTCTCGTTCACTGTGCTCAGAGGATGGAGAGGAGTTCCGGGAACTGTTGCCGAATCTGCAGTTGCTTCGAAGCTATCGTGGTGGAAGTAATCTCCGCGATGCATTTACCCATTCGTTGATGAACGACAGACAGCGGGCCACCCCGTGCGCCTCACACCGATTCTTGATGGCGATGGGTGAGGCCGGTGAAGGGGTTGTAGGGTCATCGTAATATTTGAAACATGGTCTGTCTTTGTCTACTGCCAGCTCCCATCATATATAATACCTACTCGTACCTACTATTTATTAGCGTCACTGCTCTCTCGTCGTGGACGCATTTAAAGGGGCCGTCTCATTGCCAGTGGCTATATGGGCCGTTTGCAATCGTTGGGTATTGGGGTTTGCTACACAGCGACGTATGTTTTCAGTGTTGACAATGATAACTGTGAAGCCTTCATTCCTTTTATTCCCACCATCCAGGGTTTGTTGTTGCAGCAGCAAATCGCGAATACTTACCACCTTGAGGACTTAACAAAAAAGAGTTAAATAATATATTCTCCATTCTATCTCGTTTAGTGGTGAGGACATCTCCCACTTAGAATGGAGGGGGAACGAGTGAGACGAGTGGGAAGCGCTCATACAGTAGGTAAAGGTCAGACACTAGCATGCTCCCTCGGGCAGCGCGTTCACAAGATCAAAAGCTTGTGTAGTACCGATGAGCCAGCACCTTGTAGGCCTCGCATTTGAAGATCAGGTCTGCCTCCAGCTTGTGCAGAGCCACGTCAGAGTGGGCTGCATGCGTTGATAAGGCCGCATCCTTACGGCACGTGACAGTACTCGCTTAACTCACGCTTCTTTCGTGACAAAAAATCATATTGACGAGATAAAATTGTTCATTCTAATCTACGCATTTTGACGGCGACGACCATATATCAGTTAAATTGCCTTGTCCCTGACCAGTTCTACACAATCATTAATAGTCAATAACTAGGAAGATTTGAGATGTGTGAAGAATTCATGCTCGACTCGGACACGGCCCAAGCAAGGGCATAACTCTGAGTCTTTCCTCAAATATGTTCTTAATCACGTTGTCAACGACGACCTTGACGAGGCTAGCCCACTCGTTCTTCTCTCGTTGCTCGAAGCATACCCAGCTGTCGAGTACCGCCTTGACCTCAGCGGCGAGCCCGACGCGCTCGCAGGACACAAATGCACTGACATCCGCCTCAAGCTGAGCAGTCTCCTGTTTGTTATGACACGCAAAGGTATAGTATGATCAGCCACGATGGGGAATGGACCAAAACAAACGGGCCTTGAAATAGTAAAGAGACCCTCTGCAAGCGAGACGACACCATTTGGGCGACTGAATCGACGCGGTGCTTCACAGCCAGTGTGTGTGCTCGTCAAGCGCGCCGTTGAGTACGCTGTTGATGCGAGCAATCTCGTTCTCCGCCCACTCCCTGTACGGTCTCAACGAGCTCAACACCGCAGACTAGGTGCCTCCAGGAGTTTGATTTGTCCCTTGCCAGAAAATCCAACACGACTTCGGACGTCAACAAGCTCGGCCGGGGACCAGTTGAGTTGCGGATAGTGGTAAAGATATCTTGAATTTCAAGTTACTGCGTTGGTTCGACCCCGCTCGGGCATGGCCAAAAACATCATTGAAGATGTAATACATCCGCGCGCCGCCTCATAGTTCTTTAGTTGAGATGTCGACATTCGTGCCTTCGATAGACGTGACAAAGTCGGAGAGAGCGAATTGGACCATGAGCTGGAGGACGGGTGCACCTTGCTGTGGTGGTGTGATTGTGGTCAGAAAAGGCATCCATAAAGTCCAACTTCGTCAGGATACCGATTTTCTGTCGCCCCTGGGAGTCTACAGACCGTGCAAGCTTGAGCGAATCCTTTTGGCGAGGTCGACGATTGCGGCGGAGACGGCAGGGATGACGCGTTGTTTGGGTAGCAGGTGAGCAGGTGATGCATAAAAGGAGTGCTCGAGTGACGTATTGGGTTTGAGATGTGAGATATATCCGAGGACGAGCGTGCGTATTTGCATTTCGAGATCGCTAGGTTGGTCGCCTACAGGGATTTACGTACAAGGGTCTGTTTCCTGCCAAATCACGAAGCAATCAATTTTCAGTAAGCAAACTTACCTTGATAAGTCCGGAAGATCGACCAGGGTAAGGTCAAGCACTTTAAGGCTGTATATCCTCAGGTGCCCGGACACGCCCTTGTTCTGGCCCGCGACACGGAACGTCTCCTGTTCAATCTCGTGCCTGATGTCGGTGAACACGACAAAACACTTTTCGAGGTGGAGGAATTGGCCTCACTCGCAGGTGTATGGATCAGCTAGAGGACAAGCGGGCGGCGCGTCACGATACCATGGCCGCGCGGGAGGAGGTCGCGCTCGATGATGCTAGCAAATGCGTGAGGGGGAGGAAAGAAGGCACTGGCAAGGAGTCGAAATCACTTTTCAAGCACGCTATATTTGCCCGTGGATTGACTGCCGACCCTCAAAAGGGTCAGAAGGGGCTGTGGAAAGGACTTTCTTACAACAGCTAACTGGGGCATATCTAACTCCCCACTGCAGAATCCCACTCATTGCGTCAGGGGCAAGAAGGAAGGGAGGCCCGGGGGTCAACTTGAGCCACAAGACGGACGGGCATGGACGAGTGGACCATGGGCACGTACCAAGGTTGGTAAAATGTGTCTTGAAGTAAGTTGACGAACTTTTATGAAAACTGCGAGTTAGACGAGGTAGATGGATAATGAGCCGGGCCTGGACACTGGCAGCACAGAGCGAGACGCGCGCCACCGCTGCCCAAGTCGCGTCCTCACGACATACTGCCTCCTCTCAATCTCAACACCTGACGGCCCCTATTAATTAATTCAGAACAGTGTGAATATACTAGTTCTATAACAAGTGAGGGAAGCCAGCTGCTTTCTTCCACTCAAGTGATAGACCATAATCCCCCTCTGAGTCGACCATAAGGTCCATAACGTCACAGGGGCATGGCCACGCTCAGCAGGTCCTGCAGAGGCCTGACTAGATTGTACAAGACGGGTGGCTATCGAGGCTGTCAGCGCTGTCGAGGACTTATGACACACGAGTCCATACCCTGTGCGATCAACACTGTGAACCGCGTCGAAGACCTGTGAAAGCCCGCATCCATTCTAGTAGAGTTGCGTGGCATGTAAGCGCTGCATCGTGCTGGCATCTATCATAGTAAGGTGCGCACCTATCAGAGTCAACGCACCGGTTGCGAGTCGGATGGGGCGCGGGGTACAGTATGTACGGCACGTTGGAGCTCGTGAACTGACAGTCTCCACGTTTGGACACTGCTCTGCGCCGCCTTGCTACTGTCCCTTGATATAAAACACGTAAGACTATTAACCATAACCTCGTCGTTACTATTACTCACCTCGTCGATATGCCCTGTTGCTTGTCCACCACCATTTGTTTTCCCCTCATTGGAAGGTTTGTCAGACGTGAATCAAGTGACTCCCAAAGCTCCGTATACCTCGTTCCGTGCACCAAGTTGGGGATTCCCGTAGAGCTTAATAGCAATACACGACACTCACCTATCTGTATCCTCAGCGATGATGTACTCCTCAACATATTCCATCTCTATCGACTGGGTTTCTCTGGCACCTCCGAAAGGGATGGCAAATGGGAATTGTATTGGATACACCAACGTTGGTGGTACAGGCTAGCGCACGTTTCCCGACGCTGGCGAGATGTCACACTTGCATCGTCATTGTGGCTAGATCTTCATCTTATGTGCACATACGGCGTGCCTGTAGCAGACATGCTGGCACATTCACCGCCTCTGCCGCTCACTGTCTATTACGAGCATCGCGAGATGACAGCAGAAGATGAAGAGGGTGCACTGCTTGCACTCTCGCACCGTGATCGTGTGCGATGTGTCACCTTTTCGATGCCAGCCACAAAATTGAGCAAGTTTATCACAGCCTTGGATGACCAATTCCCAACTCTAGAACGCCTCTGCATGTATGCCCTTCCTCAGAACGCATACTTGACACTTCCCCAATCATTCCAGGCACCCAATCTACGCCGCCTCAATCTGTGGTGCGCTGCCCTTCCGATAACATCCACTTTCCTCACAACTACCGGAGGCCTTGTCTCTCTCGAGCTTATTGGTACCCTGCGATCTAGCTACCTCCCGCCAGGTTATATACTCACATGGCTTTCACTCATGCCCCAGCTGGAGTCGCTTTGGATTTGGTTCCTCTCGCCTATTCCGAACGGGGATGTTATCAATGTTATCAGACAATTATCGGAGATCCCAACCATGACTCATGCCACCCTTCCTAACCTTCACCGGTTTAAATTTGAAGGTGTCAGCGCCTACTTTGAGGGCCTTCTTGAACGGATTACCGCCCCTGTCCTCAAAACCCTCGAAGTCCGGTTTCCCAGACAGCCCACCTTCCCTGTTTCCCAACTCTCCCAGTTCCTGCAAACATCACAGAACTTCACATTTCTCACTTTCGAACTCGCTCTTGAAAGGTGTTATGTTCGTTTCAACACGTTCTCACATCAAGAAAATAGGAAACCCTTGCAGTTATGGATCTTCTGCGACTACTTCGTGTCCGCAGCCCAGATCCTCCTTACACTTTCAACAGTACTCTCCGTCGTGGAGAATCTCACACTCAGTTACGCTGAGTACGATCCATCACCAGAGTGGCACAACGAGGTCGATCGAACGCGGTGGCGCGAACTTCTTAGACCGTTCAGTAATGTGAAGACGCTTCGTGTGCCAATCAAACTCGTCGGGGTACTCTCTCGTTCACTGTGTTCAGAGGATGGAGAGGAGTCCCAGCTACTGTTGCAGAATCTGGAGGAGCTTCAATATTCTGGTGGTGGAAGTGATCTCCGTGATGAACTTACCCCATTCGTTAATGAACGACAGGCAGCGGGCCACCCTGTGCGCCTCACCGATTCTTGATGGCGATGAGTGAGGAATGTAGGTCATCGTGACATTTGAAACATAGTACGTCTTTGTCCATCGCCAGTTCTCATCGTATATGATGCCTACCCGTGCGCAGATCTATCGTCACTCTCTCGTCGGGTACACCGTCAAAGAGGTCACCTCATTGTCCGACTTTACACTTGCGCTTTTCCCATTCGCCTCACTCGTTCCTTCCATCCGAGTGAGAATTATTATCTACGCACACATCGTTCTGAATCTCGCAGAACGGGTCAACATGATCTTCGCTGGAGATCTGAATGCTTTCAATTCCGCTTTGGTAAATGATTCTTTGGTGAGGGCAACGAGCAGAGCAAACGGCATGGCATTACTTAGTTACATACAATCACTTAATCAGGTCGCAGCCATCTGACACGATTACTTCGGCAAAGACCGTTCCTAACTAGCGTCTCAGCAGATCCTGACAAGAGAAACATAAGTTCATTTCTGGGGTGTATCTTGGTCGTCACGACATAATAGTATTAGGATAAAGAAGGGAGAGATGGTGACAAGTACCGAGCTGGTAGGGAGAGGAGCGAACAAGCAAAGCGTGTGTGCGGCATATCATAAAGATGCATTTGTGAGTGCATCACTTGCGTGCAGCGCGACGGATCAAACCTGCTAGGAGGAGGGTGCCGACCGCAGCAGCCCCCCCGGCGATGGCCATGCCAATGTATCCCTCTGTGGGCAGTCAGTCAGAGAAAGAGCAGAAAAAAGTCGAGCAACTCACCCCGCTTGACAGCCGTGTCAATGAGGTTGTCAAGAGACTGCGCTTGCAGATTGGTTGGTTCCCGTTCCAAAAGTTGCGCTGCGTAGTAAACCGTTAAGCTGCCGTGCAAGTAAAGATCTACAGTAAAGACATACAATTAAAGCCCTTTGCCTGATCATAATTTCCCATTTTATAATGTCCTAGTGCTAGATAATACAAGCATTCTCGTCTTCTCTTCGGTTCAGAGCGATAAATATCTGCAAATTGAACCCGTGAGACAGAACGAAAAGCCAGGATCAAGAGCTGTTACCTGCGAGAAGCTGTACACCCTCCAGTTGATGTTCACGGATCGGGCTCTTTACCAGTCCCCATGCATAGTTGAATTTTGTCTGGATTGTGACATGGGATTGCGCCAACTCCTTTTCGTACTGCGTGCGCAGTACCTGTATGGGAGTGAGCCCTGCCTGGTGAATGCGCGCTCAGAGTATTTGCGATTGATAAAGACTAACTTGTAACTCGTCAAAGGTGAGGGAAACCTCCGCATCAGCTGCGTATGGGACGTCTTCGGTCTTCATGTCGATGGGAGTTGGGAGTGTAGCGGCGCGGAAATAAGTTAAGACTTGACAGGTGGTCGGGGGGTTCCTAATACGGAGCCAGGGGTATCTCGGGTCCAGATGCTAAACCTAACTTGGTTGTTCACCACATCTTGGACTCTTTGTTCCCTTCAATCCTCAACATGGCGGACACAGCCGGTCAGTCTTTTCACATCTTGGCCATAATAAACTTAAAATTTCTTTTTCTAGGAGATCCTTACGCTGCTGAAAGAGGTAATTAGCCCACTCTTTGCTTTTTCTTTACCTAGACGCAATCCACTTATGGTGCATTCCGCCCGCACCAGCTAGCTAGCTTCGAACCTTGTCCCTCTTCGATTCATTGCTAGTCGACCGGCGCACCTTCTACTAACCGACAGCCATCCAGCACCGTGCTCATCTCTTTTCTTCTTCTCATTTTACAGACCGCTCTCACTACCATGCCGGTGAATCAGAGCGCCACCGCTCTTCTCGCCAGGACCATCGCGACCGTGAAAGAGGTGACCGCGGAGACAGAGACAGAGATAGGGAGAGAGATCGTGGAAGGAGAGACCGAGACGAGCGTGATCGTTATTCCCACCGTGGCGACCGTGGCGACCGCGACAGAGACCGCGATAGAGACCGTGAACGTGGCCGCTACCGGGATGAAGGACGCCCGCGCCACGAGGAAGAACGCCGACGAGAGCCGCGTGAAGACGACCGCCGGCGTCCCCAGGGCCACGAAGAGGGCAGCCCTTCGCGCGGTGCGCGTCGTGGCCGCGGTCGTGAGCGCAACGGCGGTTCTCCGGATCGTCGCTCACCCACGCCCGTGGGCACCGTCCTGCTCTCACAGCGCAAACGCAAGGCAAGCGGTTGGGATGTTCATGCTCCGGGCTATGAGCAGTACTCGGCTATGCAGGCGAAACAAACTGGTGCGCATCGTCTTAGCCGGAAGGGGCGTGGGTCAGCTGACGCTTCGTAGGGTTGTTCAATCTTCCTGGCGCGAACCGCACGCAAATTCCGCCGATTCTGGCCGTTCCCGGCCTTCCGCCGCCGATGCCCGTGCCAACATTTGGCATGGGTATGGCAGTGAACCCTAACCTGTCTCGTCAGTCTCGGCGCCTATACATCGGCAGCATCACCCCCGAGATTAACGAGCAGAATTTGGCCGATTTTTTCAACCACAAGATGACAGAGATGAAGATCGGCACTGGTGCGCCAGGGAATCCAGTCCTTGCCGTGCAGTGCAACTATGAAAAGAGCTACGCATTTGTTGAGGTGGGTTGACTACAGGCTTTTGCTGATTTCTCGTGCCAATGTTCTCGCAGTTCCGCAGCGCCGAGGATGCAACGGCTGCCATGGCCTTTGATGGTATTATGTTCCTTAACGGCCCGCTCAAAATTCGTCGTCCAAAGGATTACGGTGGAATGGAAATGCCGGGTCCTGCCAACTTCCACGTACCAGGAGTCGTCTCGACTAATGTTCCCGACTCCGCTAACAAAATATTTGTCGGTGGCTTGCCATCGTACTTGAACGAAGAGCAGGTGATGGAACTGCTCAAAAGCTTCGGCGAGCTTAAGGCTTTCAATCTTGTGCGTGACAATGGAACTGGCCCATCCAAGGTTCGCGCACCTGTCATAACTGCACAATCCCTACATTGATTTAGAAACAGGGCTTCGCTTTCTTCGAATATGTTGACCCCGCGGTCACGGATGTCGCTATTGTCGCACTTAGCGGTATGTCACTTGGTGACCGCCAGCTGGTTGTCCAGCGTGCCTCGGTTGGCGCCAAAGCCGGTCAACCAGGCTTCCCCGACTTGCCATATGAGCAGTTCCCCGAAATCCCGCGGCCCATCATGCCAGCGGGCGACGTCTCCGATAACGAGGCGCGGATACTCCTCATGCTGAACATGGTCACACCTGACGACCTGGTTGATGATGATGAATATGCGGAAATCGTAGATGACGTCAAGGGAGAAGTTTCAAGATATGGCAGCATCGAGGACGTGCGCATTCCGCGTCCGGCCCATGGGCGGGGACACCATCCTAGCGACCAGGCGAACGGCGTCGGGCGCGTCTACGTGAAGTTCGTGGATCCCGAGGGGGCCGCAGCTGCCATGAAAGCGCTCGCAGGGCGTTCGTTTGCGGGACGAAGTATTATTGCAACCTTGCTAGGCGAAGATAGCCAAACGTCACCCCCACTTGAAGTGGTTTTTGCCCCACAGCCAGACGCCCCACCTCCCCTGCCACAGTGAACGCAATAGGATGGGGAGAAGTGAGCAGTGGCCTTGAAAAAAAAATTAGTTGCTTTGCTTCAGTTCCTTTGGGCTATCTCTACACTTTCTTTTTCTCTATGGCGAGGGTGTTTGTTATGGTCCGTACCCCGCGTGCTTGTTATCGGCCTTCCCGTAATACAGCTTCGCTCTTGATTTGATCGCGGTTCTCTCCGTTGTATCGGCCAGAGACCGGTGTAAAAGAGTTGAATTGCATACAGTATGAGTACTTGAGTGCCGTACGCAGACGAATACGCCGAGTGAGGCTACTTAGTGAGACCCGGCTAGCCTTCCTATTCGGGCCGGAACCGCGTTACTCCATGTTGCCTAATTTCATTGTACAGTATATAACTGCGCCCAGCAGCTGCACAGCTACCCTTATCGCTCCCTCATTACCGAGCGAACATTTCTTATGTGGCCCCTCACAAGCTCAAAAAAGTCCTCTCGAGAGATCATCCGGTCGAAGCGTGCCTCCCGTGCCGACGCTCTCAAGCATGCTCCGGCCTTTTCGGCAGAGGAGCACCAAATGTACCTCAACGCAACAGGTAATTGTGCAGTCGTTGGTCTGACTGCCTTGTTACTGCGATGGATGTTAATCGTTTTTGTTGGGGGCAGCGACACAGATTGTAGAGAACATACAGGCCAGGCAGTGGACTGCCTCGGCTGTGTTGGATGCTTTCCTCGCACGCGCTGCACAAGCGCAACAAGCGACGAACTGTCTAACCGAAGGTATTTTGTGTCTTCTTTTTCTCATGTGTTGAAGTTGACTTTACGGTCTCCTTGCGCGCGCGCGTACTTGATACACACACCGTACAGTTTTCTTTGAAGAGGCCAAGGAGACCGCGCGCAAACTAGATGCCGAATTTGCAGAGACGGGGATATTGAAGGGTCCACTGCATGGCGTACCCATCTGCGCCAAGGACATGTGTACGTTTTCGCCCCTCTCTCATTTTCTTTGAAGGCGCGAGGGGTCTCATCACGGCAACAGTCAATGTGAAGGGTTACGATAGTACGATTGGCTACACGCAATGGACCAATAAACCAGCAGGGAGAGATGCCACTGTGCGTCCCACACATTCAGTCAGACGCACACACATGATCGGAAACTGACTCGGATCGCGGTCATCGTTCCGCATTCCATAGGCTATCGCGACGCTGCGCGCAGCGGGGGCTATCATCATCGCCAAGACGAACGTACCACAGACCCTACTCGCATTTGAGAGCTGCAACCCGCTCTGGGGCCGCTCGCTCAGCCCATGGTCAGTTGCGCACACCCCAGGCGGCTCTTCAGGCGGTGAAGCCGCCCTACTCGCTACAGATGGCGCTGCGCTCGGTATCGGTTCGGATGTCGGCGGGAGCGTACGCATACCCTCGGGATACTCTGGTATATAT
>QFDX01002531.1:0-36032 GCA_003315875.1 Lactifluus piperatus | reverse complement strand
AAAAAAAAAACGAAAATCGAACCTCGAGATTCGAGAATCCCCTTCTGAAGTTCCCGTGAATAGTAAATTAAAATATTTTTTCTCTCATAGGGCATCTCTCCTTCGTCACTCGCTGCGATCTTTGTCTGATGGTCAAAGGATACAGTAAACGGCCCAATCTTACAGTAAAATAATTATTATTATTGAAATTATTGACGTTGGTCGTGCCGCGTTAGGTGCTTCAAGAAAGGGCAAGCGAGGCGTCCTCGTGGTACCGGGACATCCAGGTGCTTATCTTTTCGACGTTTGTCCTTGGGCAAAAGTGCTTACTAGGCAGCGTCCAGTCGTTATCTCGAACTTGACGAGAATGGTATCGCTGTAAGCGTAGAAAAACAGTGCGTTCTAATATCGACCATTCTCCCTCTGTTCTTGTACGAAATCCCCTTTTTCTCTCTTTCTCTTATAGCCCACGTCGCGACGCCGAGAGCGACGATTCCTGACGAGGATGGTGACGACGAAGAAGACGAGGAGCAAGACGAGGAGGAGGAAGAGGAGGAAGAGGATCGCGAAGGACCCGAGCTCACCCGTGCAGAGCGCAGAGAGCTCAAGAAGAAACAGACATCCGATAAAGCTGCCCCTGCGAAGAAGGCTTCAGACGGGCAACAGGGCGGTGAAGAGGACGCTGCTGAGGACGATCTACTTCGCAATCCGAACCACGTCACTAAGAAACTCAACATCTCGGATCTGAGCGCTCCGCGCGAGCTCACCCGCAGAGAACGGTGCGAGCACCTTAGCTGTTCCCTCATAGAATACTGTCGGCTTACAATATCAACGCACCCCCTTTCTTTCAGAGAACAGAAGGAGAAGCAGGAGGCAAAGGACCGTTACTGGAAGGTAAATAACCAAGCCGCTTTAACGGGACCCGTGCCTTGTTTGATCTGTCTCGTTATCTTGCCCTCTTCCTTCCTTCCGCCATCTAGCTGCACGTACAGGGAAAGACAGACCAGGCTAAAGCTGACCTTTCTCGCCTTGCCAAGATCCGTGCGGATCGCGAGGCTGCAGCGGCCAAGAGGAAAGCTGAGGCTGAAGGTGAGCATTCCCACGTCCCACATAACCTCCCTTGTCGGTGTTAATCTTCGTTGTAGAGAAAGCAAAGGTGATTGAAGCCGCAAAGGCCGCGCAGTCCTCCAGACGCTAGAGTGCTCGGTAACGTATCTTGCGTTGTAGTGTTTCACAGTACGATTTGACTGCGGCATCGGCTGTACTTTTATCTTGGGGGGTACAGTCGGAATGCAAAGAATAGATATCATTGTAGGAAAATGTGCTATAGTTATAGGACAGTGCGTTAGATAGAAGTACCGATCAAAGAATCTATAGAATATGCAACAACGAAGACGACATGAAACTTCCAACACCTCTACGTCCCGCGTCCAAAGGACAGAAAATGAGAAAGATGTTAATAAATGTACCTCCCTACGGGATGTGCGCGGCTCCTCTTCCTCGGTGGGGGTAAATATGCTGCGAGATTTACTTCTGTCAAAGATGATGCCTTGTCGGATGCATCATCTCCCGCAGGCGGTGCCTTGTTCCTATCTCATAGGCGCTTCTTCGACCGCAGTGCTTCGTCCTCCATGTTTCACATACATCCTTGCCAGAGGTACATCCGAGTCGTCAGAATCGCTTTTTCTGGTTCGTGTTGTAAAGGCGGAGGTCTCGTCCCCTTCTCCTGAGAAATATGAGATCGCTCGCTGCGTAGTCGGGTTGTGAACATCTTCAGAGCATTGTCGTTTCGCCACCCAGCACAGGCGCTTCTTTTCAGTTTGAGGGCGGATTCACAGCTCCTTTACCCCTTCGACTTTTCTGAGGTTGAGACCATGGCCGGATTCTTGATAGAATTATCTGTGGCTCAGAGGAAGTGATATAACGAACCCTCGCATTGACTTTGGAATAACAGAGTAACACGTGCTGACAACTGTAAGCCGGTCGGGGACGAGGGGAGGAGAGGGCAAGAGGAACCTGCAGAAGTAGGAGCATTCCTGAGTGGATGATAAATTTGACACAAAGGGGGACCGTCAACTGTCTCGCACAGTGCCAGGGAGCTCAGCGGCTGTTATGTGGCCGAGACTGCGACAAAAATGACTGGAGGTGCCAATGTCACGTGATCCTGTCAACACAACACTGCCCCCTGCATAGCCCGCGTAACATGTGGTAATCGTATATGTGTCCTAAGTCACCTCAGACACTCCCGTTATCCCACACCTACTACCGTCATGTCCCCCACTACCTCAGTGGGTGACACAATTCCACGCCTCCAGTCCATCCTAAATCAAGCTTTGCAAGCATACAAGGATACCACCGGGAAAGACCTCCCTTCTCATCCACTATTTCACGATCTTATCGCCTGCCATTCCCCCAACGCTATCCTCTCCGTGCTACAGAGGCAACTACCAGGTTACGATCACCCTGGGACAAGCCATGACACATCGATGCAGTGGCCGTGGCTTGGCACCACAGTGGATCTAATCAGCCAGGTTGTACAGACCGTCGGTGCGGGAGTTGGCTTGGTAATTCCGAACCTTGTAGCAATAGGTCAAGATCGGCATTTTGATTAATATTACAGGTATACCCTCCGGCAGGGGTGATTTTCGCTGGAATTGGCATCCTCTTTTCTGTAACTATCTTAATTCTTTTGAGTGGGCGGCTTTCATAGTTAACGCCGATGACCTTTAGGTAGCAAAGGCATTTAGTGCGAATAATAGCAATATTCTAGGCGCACTCGCTGAACTCTTTGAACACATTGAGAAGTTCCTCCGGCGCCTTAACACTTATGCCAATGTCCCTCAGACGACGGAAATGCAGGAAGTAATCATCGAGGTGATGACTGAGGTCCTTTCTGTCCTCGGCATGGCGACAAAGGTGATTGACCAAGGATCATCAAGTGAGTTGATCAGTGTTGACGGACGACCACTGTTGGCTTATTTAATATTAAGAAACAATTTTCATGAAGCTCATAGGAAGTACTGATATTGATGATGCGTTGCGTCGGTTAGACAAGGTGTCTTCAAAGGAGGCACTCGTGGCGGCTACACAAGCTCTGGATGCAACACATCGCCTTGATGGCAAAGTAACCCATGTCGCCCGTGAAGTAGGGGACATAGGTAGCAGAGTGGAACGCCTTGAAAGAAAAAAGGACCCAATATGCGAGATACTTGATGGTACGTAATCATATTCAATGAATCATTTGCATTCCTGACATTTGGGGCAGAAATGGTGGATCAAATGGCGAAAGACCCTACCAATATCGACCGTACGTGGTCCAGCAATAACCCCTTCATGCATTCTATATGCTCAATCATTCATACAGGGAAGAAATTGCGACGGGCACTTAGAGATTGGCTCTCTCCCCCAGATCATTCCGTGAATTACAATACTGCGCTTGAAGCACTCCATCAAGGCACTACTACGTGGTTCACTCAAGGTCACACCTTCACCGATTGGAAACACTCCGGCTCGCTCTTATGGATTTATGGAAATCGTATGCTCTCCCGCGCTTTGCCCGCTTGTCATTGCCAACGAACCTTGTTTTTTTCATAGCGGGTGCTGGGAAGAGTGTACTAACGTATGTCTCCCCCAATTCTTCTCACTGCAGTAACTTATATCACTGGTTATTGTCCAGCGCTGCGGTCATCCATGATATTGACCATATCTCCCTTGGTGGTTCAGCCTATTTAGGTTATTTCTTTTTCGACTTTAAGGACAAGGGAAAGCAGGATATCCGTGCTCTGCTCTCATCCCTCCTTATCCAACTCTCAGACCAATCAGATTCTTACTGCGACAAGCTTCTCGCCTTGTACTCACCCCATCGTCGCGGATCCGAGTTGCCCAAGCCAGGGAATAGTGCCCTTATAGGATGCCTCGAGGAGATGCTTACGTTGCCTGGACAAGTTCCAGTCTATCTCATCATCGACGCGCTCGATGAATGTCCAGATAATTCTGGGATACCCTCATCACGTGGAAAGGTGCTCGAGCTTGTAAAAGCACTCGTCGAGTTGCACCTCCCGAATTTGCGGCTGTTTGCCACCAGTCGCCCCGAGAGCGACATCCGGGCTGTTCTCGGATCTCTTACATGTACCTCCATATCACTTCACGACCAAGATGGACAAAAGAGGGACATCATCGACTATATCAACCACGTTGTTTACTCGGAGCCAAACATGAAGCGATGGAGGGAAGAGGACAAGAACCTCGTGATCAACACACTCTCAGAAAGAGCTGGTGGAATGTGAGCATGTCCCTGTCTGCCTGTAATACTCACTCATGTTCTCGATCAGGTTTCGTTGGATTTATTGTCAACTGGAACGATTGCGTCGCTGTCTTGTGTCAAGTGTGCGGCTCATCCTTGACGAGTTACCCGAAACGCTAGATGAGACATATGCCCGGATACTAGGGGAGATTGCAAAGGAGAATCGAGTGCATGCACATCGGTTATTGCAATGTCTCACAGTTGCTTGTCGCCCCCTTCGTGTCAAGGAAGTCGCTGAACTGCTTGCGATAGACTTTACTGCTGTTGGGACTCCGAAGCTCAATGCGGATTTGCGGTGGGAAGATGAAGAAGGGATTCTGTTGACATGCTCGAGTCTAGTCACGGTCATTGATGATCATGGCTCTCAGGTCGTTCAATTTTCGCACTACTCTGTCAAGGAGTATCTTACCTCAGACCGGCTTGCCACATTACAAGAGGCTTCCTGCTATTTCGTTCATCCCTCAACCGCACACACAGTGATGGCTCAAGCTTGTCTTGCCACGTTGCTTCGGTTGGAGAACCGTGACCACCCTTTTGCGATCACTGGCCGCTTCCCTCTGGCAAATTATGCAACTAGAAATTTCGGGCAACATGTGGAGTTCGGGAATGTTATATCAGAGATACGAGATGGGATCGACGCTCTTCTTGACGCCAAGGGACCTCATTTCAGAGTGTGGCTGAAGGCTGCAGGCCTGTCAGGTACAATGTCGTTCTACAAACCGAAACACCGATGGAGAGACCCTTTATACTTCGTTGCGGAACTTGGATTCGTCGGCATGGCCAGGCACCTCATTTCCAAATGTCCCAAAAATGTAAACGTTCGCATTGATCATCAGGATAACCGTACACCATTGCACGCAGCGGTGGACAATGGACACGTGGAGGTCACAAAGCTACTACTTCGGTACCGCGCAGACATACACATTCGAGATCGCAATAATAGGACTCCACTACATTGTGCATCGGAGAATGGACACGTCGATACCGTCCAACTACTGCTCGACTCCCATACAGATGGAAATGACCATAGGATGAAAGGTGCAAGCCCACGCCTTCGGACAGCCATTCTAAAACAAGCCAAGCTTGTTCGAATGCTACTTAAACGCAACACGGACATTCGTGCTCGTGATATGTGGCGCAATACACCCCTACATTTTGCGGCGCATAACGGACATCTTGACGTCGTGAGGTTACTGCTGGATCGAGGTGCCGACGTGGATGCGCTGAATGAAGACCACAGCACTCCTCTGCATCTGGCAATTTGCTACTATTTCGACGGGGCCTTAATCAAGGCTCTGTGCATGTCGCTGCTTGAATCTGGTGCAAATGTTCACCTACGGGATGCTAAAGGTAATACACCACTCCACTACGCGGCCAAACGGGGACATTGCGATATTGTACGGTTATTACTCGACAGAGGTGTGGACGTGGATTCCCAGAATGCGGATCACTTCACTCCTCTTCAGTTGGCTCCTCTATCACATCATGGTGGAGACGCAATCGAGGCTACTTGGTCGTTGCTCCTCGATTCTGGTGCAAATATTAACGTACGAGATCGTGATGGCATGACGCTACTCCACTACGCGGTCGGATTGAAAAACTGCGATATCATACCATTATTACTATACCGAGGTCTGGACGTGGACTTGCAAGACAACTATCACCGAACTCCTTTAAATTTGGCACTATCCTACGGGTATCTCGAATCTGTGCAGCTGCTGCTCGATTCTGGGGCAAATGTTAACGTACGGGATCCTGATGGGTGTACGCCACTCCACTACGCGGTCAAATGGCGCAACACCAATGCCATCATAACAGCATTATTGGACCGAGGTGCGAACGTGAACTTGCAGGACAACAACCACAGGACTCCTTTGCATTTGGCAGTATCTTACCAGCTTCGCATCGCTACGGAGCTGCTGCTCGAATCTGGTGCAAATGTCCACGTGCGCGACAAGTATGGAAGGACGCCATACGAGCTTGCGATCCAGGACCCTGAGATCATGCGGCTGTTTCCCGGGTCTAGCCTCGATCCGTGCCGAACGCGAGGCAGCAGCGACCAAGAAGAAAGCCGGGGTTGAAGAAGGTAAGCATTCCCACGTCCCACATACATCCACCTCCCCGATCCGTGTTAATCTTCGCTGTAGAAAGCGCCATGGGTATAGAAGCCCCAAAGGCTGTGCAGTCCTCCTAACGCTAAAGCAATGCTCTGTAACCTATCTTGGGTTATAGTAATTCGTGATTCACAGTAGGATGTGATAGCAGCATCCGTCGTGCTTTTTTTTTGGGAGGGCATAGTCGGAAAGCGAAGTAAATTGCATTGTGGGAGGATGTATTACAATGATAGTGAGATGCCTGCTAAACAATAAATGTACAACCAAAACGACGAGTAAAGATCAGACTAAGTCGTTACGACCGAAGAAATTCGATCGGATCGTCGTCATCGATGTCACGCAATGCTGGAAGCATCTGCGCGTTGATTTTGATCCGCTGCAGGACAGCTAGCGGCAGCCCACGGAACGGTGAGCTCTTGCAGGGCTCCTGCGTGTGACCTGTTTCGGTTTTCGGTGCCCCGCCGATGGTTTCACGGGGGACGGCAGTGGCTGGAAGGGAAGAAAGAGTCTCAACTCTTCCATACCCCGACGCGTACAAAGAACCGAAAAGTAAGACTCACTTTGTCCATCATCCCCTTGGACACCTCGCGCGCCGATCTGGTTATTTTATCATCTCCCTTTCTGCGGGGACTAACCACGGAGGTCCAAACGCAAAGAGAGAAAAGTAATGTTCAGAAGAAAACGGGTGCACCTCAAACAGGATTTACGCGCCTCCTCTTCCTCTGTGGCTCATGCTCGAGACCCTTCTCACCTTTGTTTGTGTCAGTCATCGGCTTTGCGCGCTCCTTACGTTTACGAAGCGCGTTTACGGGCGCACTCTTCTCTTGTAGTACCCGCGCCTTCCCCGCACCGCCAGCACCAACTCGGGCTCTCGCACGCTTCGTCGCCGGATTGACCTCTGTCCAAGATGCTGCCTTGTCAGATGCATCACCTCCCGCAGGTAGTGTCTTTACTTTAGTCGATCGACGCTTCTTCGACGGCAGTGCTTCGTCCTCCCTACTCTTTGCATGTACATCGGTGGGGAGTCGGGCACGTTTCTCATGCATCTTTGCCAGAGGTACGTCCGAGTCTTCGGAATCGCTTTTCTCTAGCTTGTGCCGCGCAGACGGAGGCCGAGTCTCGCTGTCTCCAGTATTATGGGACTGGTCTCTCCACAGAGCCGGGGTGGTTCCCGTGCTCTTTTGGGCATCATGCCCCTTTTGTCGTCAACCTCGAGAGTGAGGTTGTCGTCTCACTGGCAACCTCGCACGTTTCGGTATAGCGTGAAGGCGCATTCACAGCACCTTCCATCTTGTGCTTTGCGAGGGCCTTTTCGCTTTTGCCCAGCAGGGGAGAGGTGTCAAGCATGGCAACAACAGAAAAGTAACGCTATGATGTGGTTGAGAAAGTGGTCGGAGTCTTAGTAGAATTTACTTTAAAAAGAGTTGGGATGAGCCTTCGCGTTGATAATTGGAACAGCAAAGCAGCACGCACTAGCAACTGCAAGCTGGCCAGCAAAGGGCATCCGCTCAGCGGGGATTGGGTGGTGAAATGTGCCTGTAGAAGTAGCAGTGGTCATATCTAGATATATTAATAAAAAGGACTTGACGATGCATTCAAGTGAAGCACAAAGATGAGCTAGAGAGCGTACGACGAGCTCGACGCAAAGTGCGCACCGTTTTATTTCCCCCTTTTCTCTTTTGGTGTAGCGACAGATTTGCATTTGCCATGTTTCGAGCTGCCAGTGCGTGGTGTCTTGGTTCTGGCTGCCGCCCTTGACATTGTCGGGGTGCATAGTTTGAGCGTAGCTGTCGATTTGCGTGAAGCACGCTTCTTGATTGGGGATCCTCCATTGACGCCGCATTCAAGGAGACTACCGAGGAGTGCATTTCCATCCGAAGGTACATATATGCTAGTTTGCGTTGAGGACTTGTACGAGCGATAAGTCTAGCATCTAGGAACCTGAGCGCGTTGGCCAGTCCCAAGAAGTATTGAACGCGTAACGGCGCGGTATGTCACGTGAGTGTTATTTCCACGATCAAGATTACGGGCACAACCAATCATCGCATCGCACACCTGCAGTTCTCATATCACCGTCGCCTCAGAACCTCCGTTATTCACAATGTCTTCCCTTTCTCCCTCCTCCCTTCACACGGGCCCGCCTGCCCAACGCATCTGGTCTCTACCGTCGTCAAACACTGTGCAGGAGTAACTACCTCCGAGTCGTCCATGCCCATCCAAATACATCGTTTTCCGCATTCATGTGTCGTCGTGAAGAGCCGTGATCATCCTTGGCACGATTTTACCCGCAACTGAGCGGTACTTAACCTGTCTTCGTTATCTCAGATGCCTCCTCCTTTATCTCACGTCTGAGTCAACACGGAAGCGCACCCGCACGAGTGCACCACCTGTGGGCGTCTCACCCAGATCTTCCCACGTAACTCGTATTCCCACTCCCCTTTCCACTATCATCCTTTCTGTCCTCCCCGAACGGAACCCCGCGCTTACTATATCGTATCCACCACCGGCTCCCCATTCGATAACCAGACTGTCTACTCACAACCTCCCACATATCCATCCCAGCCCCCACCTGCCGCCTCACCGTATATGGTTCCGCAGGCGCACGAACAGACCCCGCATCATCCAGCACAGTATGCTCCTGTGCCGTCTCTTGAAGGAGAACACTGCCACTCCACCCCACTGTGCCGAGCCAGCCTTCCGCTGCACATTTACCTCCAGTAGCCCACCTCCCCTTGTGACCAACCCAAACTCACCCTCCCAATCCGTGTTCAATCGAATTTCAATCTCGAAGGCAGCTAAAATCACCTTTGAGAGATGAATAAGAGGAGAACGAGGATCGCGAAGGACCCGGCTCACCCGTGCAGAGCGCAGAGAGCTCACTCGCAGAGATCGGGGCGAGCACCGTAGCTATTCGCTCATAAAGACCTGTCGGCTTGTATCGCTCCCCCTTTTTTCAGAGAACAGAAGGAGAAGCAGGAGGCAAAGGACCGTTACTGGAAGGTAAGTAACCAAATCGCTTTCCCGGGTCCCGTGCCTTGTTTGATCTGCCTCGTTAACTTGCCCTCTTCCTTCCTTTTGCCATCTAGCTGCACGTACAGGGAAAGACAGACCAGGCTAAAGCTGACCTGTCTTGTCTCGTCAATATCCGTGCGGAACGCGAGGCTGCAGCGGCCAAGAGGAAAGCTGAGGCTGAAGGTGAGCCTTTCCACGTCCTATTACATAACCTCCCTTGTCGGTGTTAATCTTCGTTGTAGAGAAATCGAAGGCGATCGAAGCCGCAAGGGCCGCGCAGTCCTCCAGACGCTATAAAAATACCCAGTAACATATTCTGCGTTGTAGTGATTTGACTGCGGCATCGGCCGTGCTTTTATCTTGGGGGGGCACAGTCGGAAAACGAAGAATAGATATCATCGTAGGAAAATGTGCCATAGTAATATGACAGTCCGTTAGATTGAAGTACTGATCAAACAATAAATTGTGCAACCAAGATGACACGGAAAAAAAAAACAGAGTACCAGGGGCTACGAAGATGGAAGAAAATCGGTAGGTTTATCACCGTCAATGCCGCACCACGCCAGATGCGTCAGCGCATTGAATTTGATGCCTGCAGCAGCAGTCCGAGGTGGCGGGAAGCTCGTGCACTTGTTTTGGTTCTCGGTGTGGCCCTAGTTATTTCAGGCCGACGGTAGTCGTTGGAAAGAAAAACCTCTTCGCACTTCTACATCCCGACACGTCCAAACGACTTAAATGAAAGGAGCGCACTGTCCATCATCACCGCGAGTCCCATATAGAAAAAAGGAGAAAATTGTTCGGAAGAAACGATGTACTCAACACGGGATGTACACAGCTCCTCTTCCTCAGCAGTGGTTCATGCTTGATTCCTTCTGGAATCGTTCGCTGCACAGCGTCGGGGTGATCATCTCAGCAACGCACGCATTTGTCATTTTGCCGCCAACCACAGGCGATTCGTTTCAGTTTGAGTGGCGAATTCACAGCACCTTTACCCCTGCGTTATCTGCGAGCGCCTTTTCGCTTTTGTGCAGAAGCACGGAGAGAGAATCCGAGAGATGCATGGAATGACTGCAAGCCGAAACCTTGCTAAGGCCTACAGAGGAAGGGATATAACGAACACTTGCATTGACTTTGGAATAGCAGAGCAACACGTTCCAGTGCCTGGTGATGGACTGGAGAAGTGGCAGCGCTCATGAGCGTACAATGTGAAATTTGACGCAAAAGGGGATCTGTCAAATGACATGTCACGTTATCTTTGTCAGGCACGAGCCAAGACAGTGGATAGCGCCTGGTGCCTGTCCTAGTACAGCAGCTCGTGGTATCCTTATATATGTCCTAGCTCGCTTCAGACCCTTTCCTTATCCCACACACTACTACCGTCATGTCCCCCACTGGCACTACCTCTGTGGGTGACATAAACTCACGCTTCCAGTCCATCTTAAATCAAGCTTTGCAAGAATACAAGAATACCACTGGGAAAGACCTCCCTTCTCATCCACTATTTTGCGATCTTATCGCCTGCCATTCCCCCGGCGCCATTCTCGCCGTGCTTCAGAGGCAACTACCAGGGTACAATCAACCTGGGACAAGCCATGACACATCGACGCAGTGGCCTTGGCTTGCCACCACGGTGGATCTAATCAGCCAAGTTGTACAGGCCATTGGTGCCGGGGTCGGTTTGGTAAGCCCTCCAAACGTCGTAGAAATAGACCAAGATCAGCGCTCTGACTAATCTAACAGGTATATCCTCCAGCAGGGGTGATATTTGGTGGGATTGGAATCCTCCTTGCTGTAACTCTCTCCGTTTGTTCCATTATGCAGGTGGTTTTAATACCCAGATGTCTTAGGTGGCAAAACCATTTGGAGCTAGTAATGGCGATAGTCTCGGTGCAATCGCTGAACTCTTTGAACACATCGAGGAGTTCCTCCGGCGCCTTGACACTTATATCAACGTCCCACAGACACCAGAAATGCAGGAAGTAATTATCAAGGTGATGACTAAGGTCCTTTCTGTCCTCGGCATTGCGACAAAGATGATTGAACAAGGAACATCAAGTGAGTTCATCATTGTTGGCGGACAACCGCTGTTGGCTTATCCGTATTAAGAAACGATTTTCATGAAGCTCGTAGGATGGACTGAGATAGATGATGTGTTGCATCAAATAGATAAAGTGACTCAAAAGGAGGCACTCGTGATGGCTGCACAAGCTCTGGATGTGGCACACCGCTCTCATGACGAAGTGATCCACGTTGCTAGTGAAGTGAAGGACATCGACAGCAAAGTGAAGTGCCTTGAAGGACAAATGAATCCAACTTATCCAAGCTGGGAGATTCTTGATAGTACGCAACCATATGCATCTATCATAAATTCCATCATAACATTTGCAGCAGAAGCGATAGTTCAAATGGCAAATGATCCTACCAATATCGACTGTACGCGATCCAGTCGTAACCCTTCATGCTTTTTCTAAGCTCAATCGTTCACACAGGGAAGAAGTTGCGATGGGCCCTGAGAGGATGGCTTTCTCCGCCAGATCATTCCGTGAATTACAATACTGCACTTGAAGCACTCCATGAAGGCACTACCACATGGTTCACTCAGGGTCACACCTTCACCGATTGGAAAAAGTCCGGCTCCCTCTTATGGGTTTATGGAAATCGTATGCCCTCCCGCTCTTTTCTGCTTGTGATTGCCAACGAACCTTCTTTTTTTCATAGCGGGCGCTGGCAAGAGTGTGCTTACGTATGTCTCCCCCAATTCTTCCGACCGCAGTAACTTATACCACTGGATATTGTGCAGCGCTGCGGTCATCCAGGATCTTGACAGAATCTCCCACGATGGTTCAACCTATCTATGTTATTTCTTTTTCGATTTCAAGGACAAGGGAAAGCAGGATATTCGCGCTCTACTCTCGTCTCTCCTTATCCAACTCTCAGACCAGTCCGATTCTTACTGCGACGCCCTTCTAGCCTTGTACTCGTCCCACCGTCGTGGGTCCGGGCTGCTCAAGCCGAATAATAGTGTCCTCATGGGATGCCTCGAGGAGATGCTTACGTTGCCTGGACAAGTCTCAGTTTATCTCATTATCGACGCCCTCGATGAATGTCCAGATAGCTATGGGATACCATCATCACGTGGAAAGGTGCTCGAGCTTGTAAACGTACTCACCGAGTTGCACCTCCCGAATTTGCGGCTGTTTGTCACCAGTCGTCCCCAGAACGACATCCGGGCTGTTCTCGGATCTCTTACATGTACTTCGATATCACTTCACGACCAAGATGGACAAAAGAAGGACATAGTCAACTATATCAAGCATGTTGTTCACTCAGAGATGAACATTAAGCGATGGAGGGAAGAAGACAAGATCCTGGTGATCAAGACACTCTCAGACAGAGCTGGTGGAATGTGAGCATGTCCCTGTCTATCTACCTGTTATACTCACTCATGTTCTTGATCAGGTTTCGCTGGATTTATTGTCAACTCGAACGACTACGCCACTGTCTTGTCTCAAGTGTGCGGCTTGTCCTTGAGGAATTACCCGAAACGTTAGATGAGACATATGCCCGGATACTAGGGACGATTGCAAAGGAGAATCGAGTGCATGCACATCGGTTATTGCAATGTCTCACAGTTGCTTTCCGCCCCCTTGGTGTCAAGGAACTCGCTGAACTCCTTGCGATAGACTTCACTGCTGTTGGGACTCCGAAACTCAAGGCGGATTTGCGGTGGGAAGATGATGAAGAAGCTATTTTGTTGACATGCTCGAGTCTAGTCATGGTCATTGACGATGGTGGTTCGCGGGTTGTTCAATTTTCGCACTACTCTGTCAAGGAGTACCTTACCTCAGACCGGCTTGCCATGTTACAAGAACCTCCCTGGTATTATGTTCATCCCTCAACCGCACACATGGTGATGGCTCAGGCTTGTCTTGCCACGTTGCTTTGGTTCGACCACTGTAACTCCTCTCTTGCGATCACTAGCTGCTTCCCTCTGGCGGATTATGCAGCTAGTAATTTCGCGCAGCATGCGGAGTTCAGGAATGTGATATCAGAGATACAAGATGGGATAGATGCTCTTCTTGACGCCAATGGACCCCATTTCAGAGCGTGGCTGAAGGCTGCAGGCCTCTCAAGTACAATGTCGTTCTATAAACGGAAACACCGATGGAGAGACCCTTTATACTTTGCTGCGGAACATGGATTTGTCGGCATGGCCAGGCACCTGATTTCGAAATGTCCACACAACGTAAACGTGCGCTTTGGTCAGCAGAATAACTGTACGCCATTGCACGCAGCTGTGAAGAACAGACACGTGGAAGTCACAAAGCTACTACTTCTGTACCGCGCAGACACAGACATTCGAGATCGCGATATTAAGACACCGCTACATTGGGCATCACTGAATGGACACCTCGATACTGTCCAACTACTGCTTGACGCTCAAACAGATGAAAATGGCCGTAGGAAGAAAGGCGCAACCTCACTCCTTCGGACGGGAATCCTAAAGCAAGCCAAGCTTGCTCAAATGCTACTTAAACGCAACACGGACATCCGTGCCCATGATAAGTTGCGCAATACACCCCTGCACCTCGCGACTCAGAACCGACATCTTGATGTTACGAAGTTACTGCTGGACCGAGGTGCGGGTGTGGATGCACAGAATGAAGACCACCACTCTCCTCTGCATCTGACGCTTTCCTACAATCGTAACACGGCCCAAGTCAAGGCTCTGTGCATGTTGCTCCTTGAATCTGGTGCAAATGTTCACATACGGGATGCTGAAGGAAATACACCGCTCCACTACGCGGTCAAATGGGGACATTGCGATGTTATACCATTATTACTCGACCGAGGTGCGGACGTGGATGCCCAGAATGTGTACTACCTGTTGGAGTAGCGCTCCACGAGACGCTTCGCAGTTCCATACCTATAGCAGCTTCGACTTCTTGATCAACTCTTGACACTTTACTTAGTAGAAATGTTTATTTTACTGGCTTCTTTCTTAGCTAGCCTTCTCTACTTTTTCATTTGACCGTTTTAGAGTTTGGCATTCATACGTACGAGCTACTTAAAAGGACCGCTTCCGTAGCCAATAACCTCAGCTCCTTGATACGGATCTGAGGTTAGTACCGTTATTAGTTCATCACGCCCTTATCGCTTACGCATCTTTTGTATTCACGCTAGACGCGTGAACAGGTTTGTCGCTTACCGAATACAGCTCCTTGATACGGATCTGAGACGCGTGAACACTACCAGACCCCTCTTCAGTTGCCTCCCTCACTATATTTTGAAAGCGACCAAATCAATGCCATTTGGCCGTTACTACTTGATTCTGGTGCAAAGGTCAACATACCGGAATTTATAGAGAGACTACTACATAGGGTGGAGCGGTACGAATCTCCCAATATCGTACAATTATTACTGGGCCAAGGTGCAAACGCGAATTTTCAAAACGAGTACAACAAGACACCGTTGTATTTGGCAATATCCCGCAGGATTCCCGTGTTTACGCAGCTGCTGTTTGATTATGGGGCAAATGTTAACGTGCGGGATCTTGATGGCATGACGCTACTCCACTACGCGGCCCAATGGGGAAACTGCGATGTCATACCATTATTACTGGACCGAGGTGTGGACGTGGACTTGCAAAACAATGATCACCTAACTCCTTTGCATTTGGCACTATACTACGACCCAAAGTCTGTTGAGCTGCTGCTCGATTATGGGGCAAATGTTAACGTACGGGATCGTAATGGCCGTACGCCACTCCACTACGCGGTCAAATGGAGAAACTGCGATGTCATCCGATTATTACTAGACCGAGGCCCAAACGTGAATTTACAAGACAATGACTACAACACTGTGTTGCACGAGGCGGTACGCCGCAGGACTCCTGCGTTTACGCAATTGCTGCTCGATTCTGGGGCAAATGTTAACGTACGGAATCGTGATTGCAGAACGCCACTCCATGATGCAGTCGAATGGAGAATCCCCGGTGTCATACGATTATTACTAGACGGAGGTGCGGACGTGGATGCCAAGGACAATCTCCAATCGACTCCTTTGCATATGGCATCACTTCTCAATATTTGGGAGAGAAACGATGACAGACTCAACATACTCAAGGCTATCTACACTTTACTACTCAACTCTGGCGCAAAGGTCAACGTACGAAATTGTAATGGCCAGACACCACTGCACCTTGCAATCAAGTTCGGATCTTGCGACATCGTGCGATTATTATTAGACCGAGGTGTGGACGTGGACTTGCAGGACAACGACCACAAGACACCTTTGCATTTGGCATTATCCCACGAATACCCCGTGATTGCGCAACTGCTGCTGGATTCTGAAGCAAATGTTAACGTACGGGATCGTGATGGCAGAACGCCACTCCACTACGCGGTCAAATGGAGAATCTCTGATGTCATACCAGTATTACTAGACCGAGGTGCGGACGTGGATGCCAAGGACAATCGCAAATCGACTCCCTTGCATACGGTATCACTTTTCAAGGATTGGGAGATAAAACGTATAGACGATGACAGACCCAACGTACTCAAGGCTATCTACACTTTGCTCCTCGACACTGATGCAGAGGTCAACGTACGAAATTGTAATGGCCAGACACCACTGCACCTCGCGATTAAGTTCGGATCTTGCGACATCGTGCGATTATTACTGGACCGAGGTGCAGAAGTGGACTTGCGAGACAACCACCACAAGACACCTTTGCATTTGGCACTATCCCACGAGTATCCCGTACTTGCGCACCTGCTGCTGGATTCTAAGGCAAATGTTAACGTACGGGATCGTGATGGCAGAACGCCACTCCACTACGCGGTCAAATGGAAAATCTTTGATGTCATACCAGTATTACTAGACCGAGGTGCCGACGTGGATGCCAAGGACAAGCGCCAATCGACTCCTTTGCATATGGTATCACTTCTCAAACTTTGGGAGAGAGCGCGTTTGGACGATGACAGACTCAAGGTACTCAGGGCTATCTGCACTTTGCTACTCGACTCTAACGCAAAGGTCAACGTACGAAATTGTATGGGCCGGACACCACTACACCTCGCAATCAGTCTCGGATCTTGCGACATCGTGCGATTATTACTGGATCGAGGTGCGGACGTGGACTTGCGAGACAAAGACCACAGGACTCCTCTGCATTTGGCACTATTCTACGAGTATCCCATGCTTGCGCAGCTGCTGCTCGAATCTGGTGCAAAGGTCCACATGCGTGACAAGTATGGAATCACGCCATACGAGCTTGCGATACGGGACCCTCGGTTCGTGCACTTGTTTCCCGAGCATACCCTCGATCCGTGCCGAACGCGAGGCAGCAGCGGCCAAGAGGAAAGCAAGGCTGAAGGTAAGCATTCCCACGTCCCACATACATCCACCGCCCCGATCCGTGCTAATCTTCGTTGTAGAAAGGGCCATGATGATAGAAGCCGCAAAGCCCAGCCGCTTCAGCCTTTCTCTGTAACCTATCTTGCGTTGTAGTGATTCGTGATTCACAGTACGATTTGACTGCAGAATCGGCGGTGCATTTTTTCGGGAGGGCATAGTCGGAAAGCGAAGTAAATTGCATTGTGGGAGGATGTATTACATTAAATAAGACAAGTCCGCTGGATTGATAGTGAAGTGCCTGCTAAACAATAAAATGTACAACCAAGACGACCAGTAAACATCAGAGTAATAGACGTTACAACCGAAGAAAGTCGATTGTCGATTGGATCGTCGTCATCAATGTCACGCAATGCCGGAAGCGTCTGCGCGTTGATTATGATCCGCTGCAGGACAGCTAACGGCAGCCCACGAGAACGGTGAGCTCTTTCAGAGCCCCTGCGTGTAACTTGTTTCGGGTTTCGGTGTGCCGCTGATGGTTTCACGGGGGACGGCAGCGGCTGCAAAGGAAGAGTCTCAACTCTTCCATACCCCGACGCGTCCAAAGAACCGAAAAGTAAGACTCACTTTGTCCATCATCCCCTTGGACGCCTCGCGTACCGACCTGGTTATTTCCTCATCCCCCTTCCTGCGGCAACTACCCAGCGGAAGTCCAAACGCAAAGAGAGAAATGTAATTATTCAGAAGAAAACGTGTGTACCTCAAACGGGATTTACGCACCTCCTCTTCCTCGGTGGCTCATGCTCGAGTTCCTTCTCACCTTTGTGCGTGTCGGTCATCGGCTTTGCGCGCTCCTTACGTTTATGAGGCGCGTTTGCAGGCGCACTCTTCTCTTGTAGTACCCGCGCTTTCTCCGCAGCGCCAGCACCAACTCGGGCTCTCGCACGCTTCGTCGCCGGATTGACCTCGGTCAAAGATGCTGCCTTGTCAGATGCATCATCTCTCGCAGGTAGTGTCTTTACTTTAGTCGATCGACGCTTCTTCGACGGCAGTGCTTGGTCCTCCCTACTCTTTGCATGTACATCGGTGGGGAGTCGGGCACGTTCTCATGAACCCTTGCCAGAGGTACGTCCGAGTCTTCGGAATCGCTTTTCTCTAGCTCGTGCCGCGCAGACGGAGGCCGAGTCTCGCTGTCCCCAGTATTATGGACTGGTCTCTCCACAATTCCGGGGTGGTCCCCGTGCTCTTTTGGGCATCATGCCCTTTTTGTCGTCGACCCTCGAGAGTGGGGCGCATTTTCGTCTCACTTGCAACCTCGCACGTTTCGGTATAGCGTGGAGGCGCATTCACAGCACTTTCCTTCTTGTGCTTTGCGAGGGCCTTTTCGCTTTTGCCCAGCAGGGGAGAGGTGTCAGGCATGGCAACGACAGAAGGGTAACGCTATGTTGTGGTTGAGAAAGTGGTCGGAGTCTTGGTAGAATTTACTGTAAAAAGAGTTGGGATGAGCCTTCGCGTTGATAATTGGAATAGCAAAGCAGCACGCACTGGCAACTGCAAGCTGGTCAGCAAAGGGCATCCGCTCAGCGGGGATTGGGTGGTTAGATGGGCCTGTAGAAGTAGCAGTGGTCATATCTAGATAGATTGAGTAATAAAAAGGACGTGACGATGCATTCAAGTGAAGCACAAAGATGAGCTAGAGAGCGTATGACGAGCTTGACACAAAGTGCGCACCATTTTCTTTCCCCTGTTTCTCTTTTGGTGCAGCGACAGATTTGCGTTTGCCATGTTTCGGGCTGTCAGTGCGTGGTGTCTTGGTTCTGGCCGCCGCCCTCGACATTGTCGGGGTGCATAGTTTGAGCGTAGCTGTCGATTGCGTGAAGCACGCTTCTTGATTGGGGATTCTCCGTTGACGCCGCATAAGGAGACTATCGAGGAGTGCATTTCCATCCGAAGGTACATATATGTTAGTTTGCGTTGAAGATTTGTAAGAATGATAAGTCTGGCATCTAGGAACCTGAGCGCGTTGGCCAGCCCCAGGAAGTAGTATTGAACACGTAAAGGGCGCAGTATGTCACGTGAGTGTTATTTCCACGATCAAGATTACGGGCACAACCAATGTCGCCTTCTCATCGCATAACCTACAGTTCTCATATCACCGTCGCCTCAGAACCTCCCATTATTCACAATGTCTTCCCCTTCTCCCTCCTCCCTTCACACGGGCCTGCCCGCACGCACGCATCTGTTCTCTATCGTCGCTAAACACTGTGCAGGAATAACTACGTCGTCCATGCCAATCCAAATACATCGTTTTCTGCATTCATGTGTCGTTGTGAAGAGCCGTGATCATCCTTGGCACGATTTAACCCGCAACAGAGCCGTACTTAACCTGTCTTTGTTATCTCAGATGGCTCCTCCTTTACCTCGCGTCTCTGAGTTAACAAAGAAGCGCACCCGCACGGGTACACCACCTGTTGGCGTCTCGCCCAGATCTTCCCACGTAAGTCGTCTTCCCACTCCCCTTTCCACTTCCGTCCTTTCTGTTCTACCTGAACGGAACCCCGCGCTTACTATATCGTATCCACCACCGGCTCCCCATTCGATAACCAGACTGTCCACTCACAGCCTCCCACATATCCATCCCAGCCCCCACCTGCCGCCTCACCGTATATGGTTCCGCCGGCGCACGAACAGACCCCGCATCATCCAGCACAGTATGCTCCTGTGCCCTCTCCTGCAGCGGAGCACTGCCACTCCACCCCACTGTGCCGAGCCAGCCTTCCGCTGCACATCTACCTCTAGTAGCCCACCCTCCCCTTGTGACCAACCCAAACCCACCCTCCCAATCTGTTCAATCGAATTTCAATCTCGAAGGCAGCTAAAATCACCTCTGAGAGAGGAAGACGAGGAGGAGGAGGATCGCGAAGGACCCTGAACTGAGCTCACCCGTGCAGAGCGCAGAGAGCTCAAGAGAAAGCAGGCATTTAATAATGCTGCCCCTGCGAAGGAGGCCTCAGACAACCAGCAGGGCGGTGAAGAGGACGCTGCTGAGGACGATCTATTTCGCAATCCGAACCACGTTATCAAGAAACTCAACATCTCGAATCTGAGCGCCCCGCGCGAGCTCACCCGCAGAGAACGGTGCGAGCACTGTCGCTGTTCCCTCATAAAAGTCCTGTCGGCTTACAATATCATTTCCCCCCCTTTTTTCAAGAGAACAGAAGGAGCAGCAGGAGGCAAAGGACCGTCACTGGAAGGTAAATAAACAAACCGGTTTCCCAGGTCCCGTGTCTTGTTTGACCAGTCTCGTTAACCGGCTCTCTTCCTTCCTTTCGCCATCTAGCTGCACGTACAGGGAAAGACAGACCAGGCTAAAGCTAACCTGTCTCATCTTGCCAAGATCCGTGCGAAACGCGAGGCTGAAGGTGAGCATTCCTACGTCCCACATTACCTCCCTTGTCGATGTCAATCGTTATAGAGAAAGCAAAGGCGGTGGAAGCCGCAAAGGCCGCGCAGTCGCCCAATCGCTAGAACAACGCTCGGTAACGTATCTCGTATCTTGCGTTGTAGTGTTTCACAGTACAATTTGACTGCGGCATCGGCCGTGGCTTTTTATCTTGGGGGCACAGTCGGAAAGTGAAGAATAGATATCATTGTAGGAAAATGTGCTATTAGCAATAAGACAGTCCGTTAGATTGAAGTACCAATCAAACAATAAAATGTATAACGAAGACGATACGAATAAAAATAGAGTGGCCAAGCGTTACAACGACAGAAGAAAATCAATAAGATTATCGCTGTCGATGTCGCACCACGCCAGATGCGTCAACGTGTTGATTTTGATGCACCACAAGACAGCTAGCGGCAGTCCGAGGTGGCGGGAAAGTGTCCTTCGTCTGGGCAGCTGTTCATGCTTGATTCCTTCCAGCATTTGATGCATAATTGGTTTTGTGCGTTCCTTACGTCTATACAGCGCAATTGCAGCCGCACTCTTCTCGCAGTACCCTCGCTTTCCCCACACCGCCACGGTCGACTCGGACTCTCACTCACTTCATCGGCGGTGTTCCTTGTGTTTACGCAAATTGCAGGCGAGCTTCTCTTGCCATATCCATGTCCTCCGATGCACTATCAGGGTCGACACGGGCTCTCGCGCGCATCGTCTTCGTGGGTGGTGGTGAGTGTACCGCCAGCCTGGCCCCTGCCAAGGATGATGTCTTGTCAGATACATTAGCTCTTGCATGCAGTGCCTTGGTTTAAGCCGAACGACGCTTCTTAGGCTTCAGTGCGTCCTCCCACCAGTTCTTCGCGCGCGTGTTGGTGAAGAGTCGCACAGGTTTCTCATGCGTCTTTGCCAGAAGTACACCCAAGTCGTCAGAATCGCTCTTTCCTAGTTCAAGCCGCGCAGGTAGAGGCATCGTCCCTTTCTCCCCAGTGGGTCTCAAGAATGACTACGAGTGGAGTCCCGACCGACTTCATGGGGTGCATAACGTGCATTGTAGTATCCCCAGCAACATCAAGGGTTTCATTGAAGTGTAGGGGCGGAGTCACAGCACCTTTACCTTTGCGCTATGGGCCTTTTCGCTTTGCCTGGCCGGGGGGGAGGTGTGAAGCTGACAGCAGGCCGAGGTTTTGCTGAGGTTGAGAACATGGTCGGAGTCATGGTAGGATTAATTGCGGCGAAGGGGAAGAGCTAGAATGAGCGTTCACGTTGATTTTGGCATAGCAGAGAATCACGCAATCGCAACTGCAAGCTGGTCGGCAAAGGGCATCCGATGGGCAGTGACGGGGGGAAGGCCCTGCAGAGGTAGCAGCGTTCATGTCTAGGGAAATTGAGCAATAAAACGCATAAGCGAGTGCACGACAAGCTCGACACAAAGGGCGCACCGGGACGTCATGTGTCCTGCTGTTCTGCAACTTTGCAGTCTTCAACGCTTCTTCTCTGCAGGTGGTGAAGATCCCAGTGACAGACATGCGCTGGGTGTGTCATGAGGCGCGGGTAAGCGGTATCTTGGTTCGGGCCGTCGCCTTCGGTATTGCCAGGTTACACAGTTTGTGAATTGACATAAAGGGGGCACCGTCATCGTCTTGCACGGTGCGAGGAGCTCAGTGTAGTCCCGTGATGTCATGTCATGTGATCTGATCAGCCAGAGCCAGTGCCTGCCTAGCACACATCAGCCGCGTGGTATCCTGATATACTCGAGTATGTCCTAGTTCGCATCGGGCCCTCCCGTTATCTCACTTACTACTACCGTCATGTCCCCCACTACCTCCGTGGCCGACAGAAACGCACGCTTCCGGTCCATCTTCAATCAAGCTTTGCAAGAATACAATAATACCACCGGGAAAGACCTCCCTTCTCATCCACTTTATCGCGATCTTATCGCCTGTCATTCCCCCAACGCTATTCTCGCCGTGCTTCAGAGGCAACTACCAGGGTACGATCAACCTGGGACAAGCCGTGACACATCGATCCAGTGGCCGTGGCTTCCCACCACAGTGGATCTAATCAGCCAGGTTGTTCAGACCATCGGTGCCGGAGTTGGCTTGGTAATTCCTCCGAACCTTGTAGCAATAGGTCGAGATCGGCATTTTGATTAATATTATAGGTATATCCTCCGGCAGGGGTTATCTTCGCTGGAATTGGCATCCTCTTTTCTGTAACTATCTTAATTCTTATGTGTGGGCAGTTTTAACCCCCATAACCTTTAGGTAGCAAAGGCATTTAGCGCTAATGATAGCAATATCATAAGCGCACTCGCAGAGCTCTTTGAACATATCGAGAAGTTCCTCCGGCGCCTTAGCACTTATACCAATGTCCCTCAGACGACGGAAATGCAAGAAGTAATCATCGAGGTGATGACTGAGGTGCTTTCTGTCCTCGGAATCGCGACAAAGGTGATTGACCAAGGAACATCAAGTGAGTTCATCATTGTTGACGGATGACCGCTGTTGGCTTATCCGTATTAAGAAACAATTTTCATGAAGCTCATAGGATGTACTGATATAGATGATGCGTTGCGTCGGTTAGACAAGGTGACTTCAAAGGAGGCACTCGTAGCGGCTACACAAGCACTGGATGCTGCACATCGCCTTGATGGCAAGGTGGCCCATGTCGCCCGTGAAGTAGAGGACATAGGCAGCAGAGTGGAGCGCCTTGAAAGAAAAATGGACCCATTTTGCGAGATCCTTGATGGTGTGTAACCATATTCAATGAATCCTTTGCATTCCTGAGATTTGGCGCAGAAATGGTGGATGAAATGGCTCAAGACCCTACCGAGATCGACTGTACGTGATCCAGTAATAGTCCCTTAGTGTATTCTATATGCTTAATCATTCATACAGGGAGGAAGTTGCGACAGGCCCTCAGAGATTGGCTCTCTCCCCCAGATCATTCCGTGAATTACAATACTGCGCTCGAAGCACTCCATCAAGGCACTACTACGTGGTTCACTGAAGGCCATACCTTCACCGATTGGAAAGAGTCCGGCTCGCTCTTGTGGATGTATGGAAATCGTATGCTTTCCCACACTTTCCCCCCTTTTCGATTGCTGAACCTCCGTTGTCATAGCGGGCGCTGGAAAGAGTTTTATTTCGTATGTCTTCCCCAATTTTTCTGACTGCAGTATCTTATATTGCCCAGCGCCGCAGTCATCCAGAATATTGACCGCATCTCCCGCGATGGTTCGGCTTACTTAGGTTATTTCTTTTTCGACTTTAAGGACAAGGGAAAGCAGGATATCCGTGCTCTACTCTCATCTCTCCTTATCCAACTCTCAGACCAATCAGATTCTTACTGCGACAAGCTTCTCGCCTTGTACTCGTCCCACCGTCGCGGATCTGAGTTACCCAGGCCAGGGGATAGTGCCCTTATTGGATGCCTCGAGGAGATGCTTACGTTGCCTGGACAAGTCCCAGTATATCTCATTATCGACGCCCTCGATGAATGTCCAGATAGTTCTGGGATATGCTCATCACGTGGAAAGGTGCTCGAGCTTCTGAAAGCACTCGTCGAGTTGCACCTCCCGAATTTGCGGCTGTTTGCCACCAGTCGTCCCGAGAGCGACATCCGGGCTGTTCTCGGATCCCTCACATGTACTTCCATATCACTTCACGACGAAGATGGACAAAAGATGGACATCCTCGAATATATCAACCACGTTGTTCACTCGAAGATGAGATGGAGGGAAGAAGACAAGGACCTGGTAATCAAGACACTCTCAGACAGAGCTGGTGGAATGTGAGCATGTCCCTGTACTCCCCCTTATACTCACTCATGTTCTCGATCAGGTTTCGCTGGGTTTATTGTCAACTCGAACGACTACGCCGCTGTAATGTGTCAAGTGTGCGGCTTGTCCTTGACGAGTTACCCGATACGCTAGATGAGACCTATGCCCGGATACTAGGGGAGATTGCAAAGGAGAATCGAGTGCTTGCACATCGGATATTGCAATGTCTCACAGTTGCTTGTCGCCCCCTTCGTGTCAACGAACTCGCTGGACTCTTTGCGATAGACTTTGCTACTGTGGGTACTCCGAATCGCAATGCGGAATTGCGGTGGAAAGATGAAGAAGAAGGGATTCTGTTGACATGCTCGAGTCTAGTCACGATCATTGATGATCATGGATCGCGGGTCGTTCAATTTTCGCACTACTCTGTCAAGGAGTACCTTACATCAGACTGGCTTTCCACCCTACAAGAACCTCCCTGGTATTACGTTCATACCTCTGCCGCACACACGGTGATGGTTCAAGCTTGCCTTGCCACCTTGCTTCAGTTGAACCTTCATCAATACCCTTTTAAGATCACCGGCTGTCTCCCTCTGGCGGACTATGCAGTAAGAAATTTCGCGAAGCATGCGGAGTTCTGGAATGTGATATCAGAGATACGAGATGGGATCGACGCTCTTCTTGACGCCAAGGGACCGCACTTCATAACATGTCTGATGACTGCAGGCGTGTCAAATATAATACCGTTCTACAACCGGAAACCCCGATGGAAGGACCCTTTATACCTTGCTGCGGACCGTGGGTTCATCGTTATGACCAGGCACCTCATTTTGAAATGTTCACAAAATGTAAACGTCCGCATTGGCCATCAGGATAACCGTACTCCATTGCACGCAGCTGTGGCAAATGGACACGTGGAAGTGACAAAACTACTACTTCGGTACCGCGCAAACTTGCACATTCGAGATCGCCAGAATATGACTCCGCTACATTGGGCATCACGGAATGGACACCTCGATACTGTCCAGCTACTGCTTAACCCCCATGCAGATGGAAACGATCGTAGGAAGAAAGTCGCAACCTCATTCCTTCGAGCAGCAATCCTAAAACCAGCCAAGCTTGTTCAAATGCTACTTAAACGCAACACGGACATCCGTGCCCGTGATTGCTGGCGCAATACACCCCTACACATCGCAACCCGGAACGGACATCTTGACGTTGTGAGGTTACTGCTGGAACGAGGTGCGGATGTGGATGCGCGGAGTGAATACCGCCGTGCTCCTCTGCATCTGGCAATTTTCAACAACAGCCGTTCCGGGGCCAAAGTCAAGGCTCTGTGCATGCTACTGCTTGAATCTGGTGCAAATGTTCACATACGGGATGATGAAGGCGATACCCCACTCCACCATGCGGCCCAACAGGGAAATTGCGATATTGTACAACTATTACTCGACCGAGGTGCGGATGCGAATGCCCGGAATGCGTGTTACTTCACTCCTGTTGAAATGGCTCCCATATCAAGTGGTGGTGATGCAATCGAGGCTATGTGGACGTTGCTACTTAAATCTAGTGCAAAAGACAACATCATGATACGGGGTTTTAACGTCAAGCAACAACTACACGAAGCGGTGCGGAACGGATCTTGCAACCTCTTACAATTATTACTGGACCGAGGTGCGGACGTGAACATCAGAGACAAGGACAACCGCACTCCGTTGCAGGCGGCCATATTACACCACGAGTCTCCCATTATTGCGCAGCTGCTGCTCGATTTTGGGGCAAATGTTAACGGACTCGATCGTGATGGCTGTACGCCACTCCACTACGCGGTCAAATTGCAACGCCACGATGTCTTACGATTATTGCTAGACCGAGGTGCAGACGTGGACTTGCAAGACAACGACTGCAAGACTCCTTTGCATTTGGCACTATCTCAGGAGCGTCGCATGCTTGCGCAGCTGTTGCTCGAATCTGGTGCAAATGTCCACGTGCGCGACATGTATGGAACCACGCCATACGAGCTTGCGATTCGGGACCCTGAGATCATGCGGTTGTTTCTCGGGCCTAGCCTCGATCCGTGCCGAACGCGAGGCAGCAGCGGCCAAGAAGAAACACGGGGCTGAAGGTAAGCATTCCCACGTCCCACATACATCCACCTCCCCGATCCGTGTTAATCTTCGCTGTAGATGTAGGAAGAGCCATATAGAAGCCGCAAAGGCTGTGCCATCCTGCAGACGCTCCAGAAATGCTCTGTAACCTATCTTGTGTTGTAGTGATTCGGGATTCACAGTACGACTTGATTGGAAGATCGGCCGTGCCTTTTTTTGGCAGGGCATAATCAGAAAGCGAAGTAAATTGCATTGTGGGAGGATGTATTACAGTATATAAGACAAGTCCGGTGGATTGATAATGAAGTGCTTGCTAAACAATAAAATGTACAACCAAGACGACAAGTAAACACCAGAGTAATAGACGTTACGACCGAAGAAAGTCGATTGGATCGTCGCCGTCAATGTCACGCAGTGTCAGAAGCGTCTGCGCGTTGAATTTGATGCGCTGCAGGACAGCTAAAGGCAGCCCACGGGAGCGGGGAGCTTTTGGAGGGCCCCTGTGTGTGACTCGTTTCGGTTTTCGGTGTGCAGCTGATGGCTTCACGGGGGAAGGCAGCGGCTGGAAAGGAAGAAAGAGTCACAACTCTTCCATACCCCGACGCGTCCAAAGAACTGAATAGTAAGACACACTTTGTCCATCATCCCCTTGGACGCCTCGCGCGCAGATCTGGTTATTTCCTCATCCCCCTTCCTGCGGCGACTACCCAGCCGAAGTCCCAAACGCAAAGAGAGAAATGAATGTCCAGAAGAAAGCGGTACCTCAAACGGAATTTATGCACCTCCTCTTCCTCGGTGGCTCATGCTCGAGTTCCTTCTCTCCTTTGTGCGTGTCGGTCATAGGCATTGCGCGCTCCTTACGTTTACGAGACGCGTTCCCATTCTTCTCTTCTAGTGCCCGTGCTTTCCCCGCCCCACCGGCACCAACTCGGGCTCTCGCACGCGGTGAATGCGTCGCCAGATTGACCTCGGTCAAAGATGCTGCCTTGTCAGATGCATCATCTCCCGCAGGTAGTGTCTTGGTTTTAGTCGATCGGCGCTTCTTCGACGGCAGTGCTTCCTCCTCCCTACTCTTTGCATGTACATCGGTGGGGAGTCAGGGAAATTCCGCATGCATCTTTGCTAGAAGTACATCCGAGTCTTCGGAATCACGTTTCTCTAGGTCATGTCGCGCAGAAAGGCCGAGTCCCGCTGGCCCCAGTATTATGGGACTGGTCTCTCCACAGAGCCGGGGTAATCCCCTTGCTCTTTTGGGCATCATACTCTTTTTGTCGTTGACCCTCGAGAGTGGGGCGCATTGTCGGCTCACTGGCAACCTCACGCGCTTCGGCATAGCGTGAAGAAGGGTGACGCTTTGCTGTTGTTGAGAGAGTGATCGGAGCCTTGGTAGAATTAACTGTAAAAAGAGTTAGGATTGGCCTTCGCGTTGATGTCTGAAATAGCAAAGCAGCACGCACTGGCAACTGCAAGCTGGTCAGCAAAGGGCATCCGCTGAGCGGCGATTGGGCGTCGAGATAGACCGCAGAATTAGCAGTGATCATATCTAGATCGATTGAGTAATAAAAGGACGTGACGGTGAATCCAAGTGAAGCACAAAGACGAGCTAGAGAGCGCACGACAAGCTTGACGCAATGTGCGCACCGTCATCTGTCCGACTCTTCTGCAATTTTGCTGTCTTCGACGCGCCACTGCGCTTCTTCTTGACAGGTGAAGTGTTTTCTTTCCCCTTTTTCTTTTTTGGCGCAGCGACTTGTTTGCGTGTGCCGTGTTTGGAGCTGCCAGCGCGTGGTGTCTTGGTTCTGGCCGCTGCCTTCGATATTGTCGGGGTGCATGGTTTGGGCGTAGCTATCGATTTGTATGAAGCACGCTTCTTGATGGGGAATTCTCCGTTGACGCCGTGTTCAAGGAGAATATCGAGGAGTGCATTTCCCTCCGAGGGTACAAATATGCTAGTTCAGCTTGCGCTGAAGCCTTGTAAGAATGATAAGTCTAGCATCCAGGAACTTGAGCGCGAGGGAAAAGCGTACCCGCCACGATCACGAAAACGCGATGAGACGTTCTTGACGCTTGAATTTGCTGCTCTGTACGGTTCGTGGAGATCAGCAGGCGAAATGCTAAGAATACACAGTGTTGGCTGCGTCGAGTTGGCCAACGCGACATGTCACGTGAGGCTTAATTATTTCCAGCCGTGTTGACCTTGATCAGACCAGGTCGGCCGGAAAGGGGTCCAACACCGACCATTTTTATGGGATGGTTGGACCAAGGTCTGACTTCGAGTACAAGTAGCTTCCTTAAATAGATCTAGAGTCATGATTGTTGAAAATTATGTCTGAGGAGGAAAATGAACGCCGCTTGCCCAATATATTTTTAGTGTGTTTAGGTTTAGGGCCCTTCAAGGCGACCCTGACCTTATGACGGACCACCGGGCTTTGATCGATTTTGATCACCAATGACCTTGGTCGCTTAGACCTTGACAACGCTGCTTTCTCAGTCCGTGGGAATGTACGACTACTACATGGAAAGACCTCCGCTCTCATTCACTGGTTCGTGATCTTACCGCCTGCGATTACTCTATAATGCTATTCTCACCGTCCTTCAGAAGCAACTCGAAAAGTTCGATCAATCCTGGACGAGTCAAGACATACCAATGCTATACGGACCTGCTTTTGACGACTTAACCACATCTACAACTTGCTTCCCTGATAGCGCATCTCCTTTCCCCAAAGGTGCATCCCCCTTCTCGCTTTGCCCTTCCCTTTTCCCGTCAAGCGCCCTGACCTTTTTTTCTTTACTCCCTGCAGACCACATAGGCGTATATCAATCCAACTACACCTGTGGATGTCTCTGTCGTGGTTTTCCTCAAACACTCCCTTACTCGTCTGTCTCACGTTCTATCACGCTCGCGGGAGAAACCCTTCAGATGCGAGTTTCCCCGTACGTCTTACTCTCTACCTACCCTACCATGATGCCTGACAACCTGAATCTATAGAGTGTAATAGCTCATTCTCGCGTTCGCATGATTTGAGAAGACACATTCGCGCCTTCCACGGTGTTGTTGCTCCAACAAAGTCTACGGTCGTCAGTAGACCATCACAGGTCACCTCACCTCCCTCTAGTCCATCGACCCAGGCTGCTGCTGCTGCACCTACCTCTACGCCACCGCGTGTTCAAAGTTTGGCTTTTTACGGCCCTTTCAAGACCCACCCCTCCCCCTTGAGGCAGCTTCACCCGCATCTCTAAGTACGTGGCTGGCCCGCACTGTCTTCATAAAACCGCCCTGCTTGGGGTCTCTCTTTGTGTGCTCCAGCTAGCGATCATCAGATCAAGCCCAAGCCCAAGAATGGTCTTCCTGAAGGGCTGCCGCATGGTTTCAGATGGCTATTCTCACCGACACCTGATTCTACAGCCCCTCTACCGCAGGATCCCAATAACTCTCATGCACTGGCACCTGACCCAGACATGCTACACCCAACGTTGTCTTCTTGGATTAGAAACATGCACACCTACTCTACGCTCATCGACCAGCTGCAGGAGATTGCGATCACTGCATCCAAGGAACACCAGTCCGAGCTCAAACGTCAGGTTACCGCCTTGCGCACCGCCTTCAAGAAGCAGCAGGAGCGTTACATCGCCTTTTTACAGCTCACGAAGGAATATGCTGACGTGTTCTTATTGGACATTGCTGAGGAAATACAACGACAAAGTTCCTTTCTGGACACGCTGGAGAAACGGTTGGAAATGGCTAGAAATTTGCGCAAGCGAGCCCACCATCTGCGAAAGTCATATGAGGACGGGACTCTGGAATGCATGACAAAGGTTCGATGCACGGGCACGTTCCCATTTGCTGTCTGCCATTTTTTAAATACGAGATTGAGATACGCATCTCAAGTTTTGTCCCGACCACCCCCACAAGATGTCGACTTAGGGAAGTGGACTTTATACTGGAAGAAATCCGAAAGTGCTACATCGAGATTGACAAGTTTTGGGTCGACGAAGTGAGCCACGTCACAAGGGCTCTGAAGCGCTGCCGTGTAGACTCTGAAGATGTTGATCGCTGGCGACAATTCCGGGAAAGCTTGAAACAAGCGGTCAAGGATTGGGAGGTATATTTCTCCTTACATTGTCATCGGTCAATATTCAGTTTACAGACTATATCTACAGAACGTGGCAGCAACGCGGTCGCGTTGCACACCAATCGTCCACGCTCTGTGCGGCCTTTCAATATTCGTCTCATATGCCCTTATTGATGTATTACAGCTACATGGCCTTGGCTCTGTTGTAGCCTCTCTGTCGGATGCGAAACGTGCTCTGAGAAGCTTGTGGCGCAGCACTTCCGCGACGCTCGAGTTTGTCGAGCCCCATTTACGTGTTCTTCTACAAGCCGAAGCCAGATTGGAGGAGAACTGCAGGTCTTGTGTTGACTTCCTCCGAGAATGCCTCCGATATGGGACGATCGAGGTGCCGGCTTGTGCCCCGTCTATATCCTATTCTTCTCTTCCTAGGTCGACAGTCTTGCGAGATCTTGAAGATCGGGCTGCCAGGCTCCGGAAAGAAAGAATAGACGTTCCTGCGTAACGTCCGTTCAGTCACGGGGTTCGTTCTTCAACAACCTTATTGTCAGTTTGACGCGGCGAGGCACTGTAACCTCACAATGTATACGGAAATTCAAGACCATCCATAAGAAGACCCTATCATCTATGCGGAAGGTGGATGACGGGCTCGACATTCTGCTCGCGCACCTCATCCACTCAACGTTCCCCGTACCAAATACTAGTATCAAGCGCCTTCAAGACTCCTCTCATAGCTGGGTGAATAAGCGAGATGTGGTACCGCGCTTATTGATGGTTCTGCCACCAGTGAGCATGGGCACTCCCACCTTGTCGGAAAGCCCATAGCAGTATGCGTGTAGGAATCCGAGTGGCCCCATCCCTGTATTCTGTGATCGTTTGTATGTCCTGTACGAACACTCGCCGTTTGTGGTCTTTAGAGTGATGTCCTATGAACGGCGGCTTATATCATTCCATTACGTTGCTCTAGCCATAAAAACGATTTTTGTAGTAGAACGTTTAAGTCTAACTTATAAGAAAGGTGGAACTGTAAGCTAGTAACTGCCGAGGACGTATACCGGAGTCCTTCTCTTGACGGCATAAAAGCAAAAGACCACCGAAGTGCTGGACGGGCCGCAACAGTTACAGTCCCGCCTGGGGCTAGGACACAGCCCGATACAAGACCGGGATGCGCTGTAGTTTGAACTTCATCTCTGCCTTTCCTAGCACATGCATCACGTCTGCGGTCGCCAACTCACCAAACGCACTTTACAAATATATCCCTCTCTCCCAAACGTAATTTTGGTCACCCCCATTTGTTCGTTGTGTCACGGTACTGGATTGAGTCCTTCAATGCCGCGCGTTTCTACGAGAGCTGTTGTAAATTACAAAGAAGACAGCAAAAAGAAACGATAAGTAGGAAAGAGAAAAAGATATGTAGGCCGTAAAGTCGTGACATAGGTCGATGCTCCGATTCTTGTCAGGCCTGCACCGTCGCACTTGGCCTGGAGCCCGCTGTCGCAGGTTTGTGCCAGCGTTGCCGTGTCGTCGCAAGGCAACGTGCTAACAATCTCAAGATATGAGCTAAGAAAGATAAGAAAGATAAACCGTCAAAGCAAGGAGTCCACTTACTGTACAGTCCAAATCATAAGAGTTGCATAGCAATCCGCCTTGCCAAAGCATCACCCCGTCCTTGACACGGCGGGCGGGCACGCTCCTACTGTCGCCCGAGCGTAGCCTCTTCATTAGCAGAAATTTACTACACCCAACTAACTGCCGTCGTTAATATTGTCTTCATCACGGGGCCTTCATCCGAGTCGAAGCCATGCCCCTCGGCCATGTTCGATGCTAGACTGTGAGCCGTTGCCGGTCCGATAGTCCAATGAATGAGGTGAGGCTCTGTGTGCGTGTGCGGCCGAGCGCGACTGATACATTCGGCAGCGAATCGACGCTGAGACGTGCGAGTCGTGTTGTGAACGCGAGCTCGCGCAGCTGCGTTTGCCTCCAGATCGAGAGTTTGCATGCTGCGAGCGTGTGCGGGTCTAGTGAGGGATATTGTGCTGCCATTGCGGGCGCTGCGAAGGGAGTCCCTAGGACTGCTGTGAAGTTGGCGTAGACAGCCAGCCTTAGTAGGGTGAGCGTGATGTCAGGCACTCATCCTTGCAGATCAATTCAGGTTGTGTGCCAGTCACGGCGACCCTGAACCAATTTTTGTGCGCTCAAATGCCTCGAGAAAAGGAATTCATAACAGATAAATCGAGTCGATCCGAACCCCATGCCTCCGGTTCGAGGTCACACCAAACAGAGGCAAATTTCAACGTTAGAGTTTAATGCATGCGCTATCACCTATCATCTATCTTCCTCACCCTGGTCTCCATATGATTGCAGCTGCGGCCATATATGCGTGGCAAAATATGTACTCACGCATGGCCAGCCTCTTAATTCGGTCATCGACGATGTTCTTCTTCATGCTGCACAAAATCTATGGCACGTTTAAGGCGAGACACAGCACTGTAAAACGTTATCCGAACAGCTACTGTATACGAGGTGAACACCAGTGGAACACACGAGCCAAGTTACTAACGTACTCAAATCCGGGTGTGGGCTGGCTTAGTTGTAAAAATAGGAGCACCAAAGGCCTGGGCAAACCGCATCTCTGAGGTGATTGTAATGTATTATTCCGTTTTCACGCCTTTCACTTGTTGACCTTCAGGGAAACCGAATGGGGAAAGGTGGCCACGTAGCTCGACAGTTGAGGTGCCTCAGACTGAAAAGACAGTACGAGTTCAGTATTTTGTCTGCCAGTCGTCGTCAATCGACAGGGTTTCGCGAGGGTTTAGCGCAGCTTGGATGCGCAGGCGAGTCCCAGTGATCAGAGAGATGATATAGAAGGAAGAGAAAGATGACGCGCCGAGTACCCAAGTCCACAATTCCCGACGCAAGATGGCTCTTTGGCTCGGCATAGTGCCGTGAGGGAAGGACTAGATTCGGCAGGAGAAAGGGAGAAAAAGAGGAACAGAGAGATCCCACGAGAAGTTCCGGGTCCATAACGAGGGGTCCTCACTGTAGGTTACTGGTGGTTAGGGACAAACGTGGGGGGTTTAAGTACATGTCAAGGCGCTTGGTTCGAATCGTAACGCTTCAGGAAGGGGGAAAGGGGCGTCGCGCATGTCGTTAGCTCGGCGGCAAGGTAAAATTAGCAATAAAGATATAATGAGTTGAAGCTGAAAAACAATAGCTGGCGGTGGATAGGGCGCTGACTGGAGCGTAGGGGTGTAAAAGAAGTGCCGAGGACGCCAGCTGGGGGATGAAATGGGGAGATAAATGGACCTGAGCAAGGGGTGTCCGTGCGTATGAGTGAGGCACGCGTAGTGTTTTCGAGGCGGCGCGAGGGGCGAGTGATCGAACATCGACACGTGTCACCGCGAAAGCTTGAAGCCCAGAGGTCTCGAGCGCTCCAACGCGTCGTTCGCCGAGCCCAACGTGACCTTACGAGGGTATTCATAATATAAAAGAAGAGTTTGCACATTACAGGTCGCATGACCCGGGAAGCAAGAAGCTACATATTTTATCGGCAAGGGCAGGAGGCGTAGACAAATGCAGGAAAGCTCATACAAGCAATAAACACGACCTATTTGTCTGAACGGTTCGAAGAAATTTCGTTGTGCGAAATAACGACTTCACAACGCCATCTACCAACCAGGCCATGACTGCAACTCATTTTGGTAAAAACTAAGGTGGGAGGCTGAGTCTTGTGATGGATCACGATTCTCATTTTCCGAAATGGTTGTATCCACATTGTAGGTGTTGGTGATCGGGGGTATGCCAATTGACCAGAAATGTGCGTGCCATTCTGCGAATGAATGCGAATGAATAGGTGAGGATGTAGAAATAGGAGGCCTCGTGGAAACGAGTTGCTATTTAGTGGCATGGAGGTGGCCGGTGATGGGAGTCAGGCACTATGATGTGAAGGGTGGATGGTTGTCGTGTTTTGCGGGTTCGGGCTGGGGCCAGTTAGGCGCTGCGGGGAAAGAATGTTATTGCTTTCAGTACAAATTTGGGATATACTAGCTTCCGGTACGTCAGAGGCATTAAAAGGTCAGGGACGGTTCTGGAGAGTGTGGCTAGTGTGAATTGAATTCATGGGATGCAGGAGAATACCGAGGGTTTCTTAGAAGCGATGGCCAGGGTTGTCGTGGCCAGGGCATAAAGGGTACAGGACGACGATGAATCGGTTGCAGGAAATCCATCAGGGCGTTATCACTGCCATAATGGTGACGTAAAGATTGCATATCGGGATGAGAATAGAGTCGGAAACGCTTTGAGGCCTTTGAGGCCCGACGCTACGCGCCTTTGCGACAAGGTGATCACACAACTCACAGAAGTCGTGCTGCAGTTCAGGAAGCGTATTTAATGTCAAATTCCGAATGGCCTTGTAGAACAAAACTTGTCAAGACGAAAACCGCTTTTTTACCGACTTTGGAATGCGGAAGTTCTGGCGGCAATGTGGATCAAGTTGGCAAGTAACACGCAATCAACTTGCCGTGAGACATAGCCTCGAATGTCAGCTTCTGACCTGGGGGAACTGTCGCTAAAAATTGGTTCTAGTCGTCATACATAAAATGAAGTAACTCACCACTTCTCCAGTTGGTCCACAGCGACCGCAATCCAGTCGTCGTTGCGTTCCCGAAATTTCGTAATGATGTCGGCAACGATGATTTGTGCGTATAAATCAGGCTCCACCCGGCTTCCACCGTCCCGTCCCACTTCAATGGATCGTAGCACAATATGGTTCTGGGAGAACGTCGTCAAAACGCTCCGAAAATCTCGATCGTCGGTCGCATCAGCGACGTTCACGCATCCGATGAATCGTCGTATTTTTTCCGTCCCGGGGACAGAATTAGACAACCAAGTATAAGAAACCATCAATGTATCCAAAAAACGGATCTGGTTCGTTCACCCCGCAAAGGGCGTCGAACGTCCATCTCAAGACAAGGCCGTCAATCTCCGTTGAGGATTTTATAACCATTTCTATTGTCTTCTCCATACCTTGTATGCATCGGTTGAGATAATCGTCGCTCACGGCCAAAAACCGATTCGAGACACATTGCTAAAGGAAACAGACCAGCTGAGAACCAAGGAGGTTGGACATAATATGCCCGTATAGATCCGAAGTACAAATGAAGACAGTGGTGCATAATATAGGCTGTCCGGCCTCAGAATTGGCATGAACCTGATGAGCATGTATGTCGCCACGGAAACGGCAACCCACCATACTACGGCATGGAATACGGTGTGTTTGACGTTGGAGAGATAAACGAGATGACCGGCAAAGAACAGGAAGAGCGGGACATATATCAGCGTTGTTATGATTTCAATCACCCACGAAAATCCCATCTCGTCGACACTGTGCGAAAGGAATGCACAAATACGTGATCCATCGTGAGGGCTGTACCGTGGTCTCCGAGTGATCCGGAGATATCGGCGGGCCCATTGCTGTATTAATGTCGCCAGCCATAGCACAGGTAAGGGTGATAGTTAGACTCAGGGACCAGAGTGAGTTAGCCCAGATGACATAATTTGGTGGAGAGAAGGGAGGTGGCTTAAGAGGGGTATGGACTGGATACGTTGGGGTAGGCGAGAAACTGAAGTTGATAGATTTTCCAAGATAGAATGCTGCGGTATCCCGGTCTATATGTTATTCGGTGGGTGAGGGATATGGAGGTTAAGCTGAGAACTGAGCATCTTTTTGCCAGCATTTAGCCACCTTGTTGTCTTCGCCCTCTGCCATACTTCAATACTTGTTGAAAAGAAAAACCGAACTGTTAGCATATTCAGACTGGTCCTTGTCCCGTTGCAAGTGAACGGGGTGATCTAGTTTATGAGCTGTT